>CM034151.1:262225724-262236676 GCA_019776745.2 Taxus chinensis | reverse complement strand
AAGTTTGTCTACCAAATGTCACTCTGTGTGATAGGATTTACAACAACAATGTTTGTGATTGTCTTTGATGAGGGAGACCTAGATTTTTTTCTTATCCAGAGTGAATTTTGTCTCCGATCTTGAGGATTGTGGTGAGATCATACTCGATAAAGTGATTGTGACTTTCTGACAATATGGATTTTGGTTTGTGAGCGCTTGAGTATCCTCCCTATCCATCAGATTTTTGCACTTTTTTCCATTAATGATTTTTGCATTTGTTTTTATTTTTGAATCACTTTTGTGTTTCAGATTTGTGTTTTTTGGATTTATTTTGAGCTTTGAAGCTCCTTAGATTTTTTTATTCTAGCTCGATAAGGAACTTGTTTATGCCACACACAATCTAATATTTGGTTTTGTTGATCCCAAGAAATGGGAGAAGAAATTGGATGTTTAGGATTGGTGATAGGAGTGCTAGGGATGATGGTTGGCTTGCCACACAGTTGTTATCGTGGAGATCTGGTCCCGGATTAAAGGGAATGGCCAGTAGAGGTGGCCCACGGAATAGAAAGTAACGGGGGCTTAGAGGTGGCCTAAGAATTGAGGTAATGAGCTACTAGGGCGCACAAGATTGATGGTAATGGGACACTAGGCGGTGGCCCAGAGGATAGTGAGAGGATATGGGCTAGTAGAGATTGGCCCAATATAAAGAGGAATGGGCTCTGGAGTGACCCGCTAATTAATGGTAACATGCTCCTAGGATGGTAGCCCACGGATAGAAGATTATGGACTAGAAGGAGTATCCCTAGGCTTGATTTGCGATTGAGAGGATACTGATATGTAACAAACTTATTAGGAGATGGATCAAGGGACAGATCCCAAGTGTTTTCACTATGTAATGGGAAATGTGCTGAGGGGAGGATAAGATGAGTTCCTTGTTGGTTGATGATAGAGGGTTTATTGGAAGGAAGAGGTCCAACAAGTGTTTCAAATCCCGAAGTTATCTCATGATGGAGACGATAGGAATGGGTTGTTTTGACCTTATTGTTTCCACCAAGGGACTTGCTAGGGCATTAAAAAGATATCTTGGCACGTCATTGCTTGTTAATTTTTTGATGTGGATGTAAATAATCGATCTTTAGGGATTGTTAAGGGTAGAAAATAAGGATGATTGAAAGTGACCTGAGGGTTCAAAGAGATGGACTTTGATTGGTTACAAAGAATGCCACAATGAGACGAAGGAGATTCAGATTCAAATGTCTCCAGACTAAGAAC
The DNA here is from genome assembly GCA_019776745.2 of Taxus chinensis. Lineage (NCBI taxonomy): Eukaryota > Viridiplantae > Streptophyta > Pinopsida > Cupressales > Taxaceae > Taxus > Taxus chinensis. The sequence continues at coordinate 262,235,425 of CM034151.1, read as the reverse complement.
TTGAATTAGATCACAATTAGATGTGGATTTAGGCCTCAGGTTGGTATTTGGTTTATTTATCAGATGGCATATTGATATATAAGTAGGAGATCTTGTGGAAAGAACCATGGATAGAAGTATGAGTCAAATTGTGTGTTTGATTAAAGAGGAGTTTGGATTCGACATGGATCTGAATGAGGAAGACATTGGTTCGGTTGACTGATTATTACCATAAGAAGAAAGTCGATTGAATGATAACTCAGAGTAATGAGAGGATGGTGCGTGGATAGAAATTGATTAGGAGTAAAAGTTGGGAAGCAAAAGATAGAACGGGTTCCCTATTGGCAATAACATAGAGCCCTTAGATATTTTATTCATGGGTGGCATTGTTTGATTTAAATGCCTGACCTAATGTTTGATGAACGTTCTAGTGAAGGAAGTTCCATTCACTTTGAGCAATGTAATGGCTGTAAACTAGGCATTTTATGAAGATTTGGATACTTTTGTGAGATTCCAAAGGGATTCTAAGGAAAACAAACATCATAACGACGTAATTTTGACAATGAAGCAAGTTTGGAAAACAAGTGTTATGTGTGAGTATCAAAATGGTTGTTGAAATTTGGCAAACTTTCAAAATTGTTATCGGTTTGGAAAGTGAAATCCAAACTAGTGGACGAAGTATGATTTGTGATTGACAAAAGTTATGCATGCAACTTGACAGAGTTTACCTTGTTCGAAAAAAGGTTATAACTCAGCCAAAGTTTTTTCTCTTTTGTATGAGGTTTTATACACACAAATAAGATAGGAAAGTTGGCCCAATGCCAAAATAGCTTCCTAGGGATTTTAGACACACACTCACCATTATTTGTCTAAACCAATACACGTACCAGAATAAATCCTAAATACGAACTATGCCCCGCTATCTATACGAATGGGGTGGTCACCACGGACAATATATGGTATTCCTTATGGGTTTTACTAGTCAAATAGGTGTTAGCACACTTCTCGTTTCATTGGTCGGTTCTCTCATGTGGCCCCCAAAAACTACTTTGGGGTTCCTGTGGTACTCCTCAAAAATGAGTTTTAGGGCTTAAGCCCAAGCACTTCTGACAATTAAAGAGGATGGGTGTTACCCTTATCTAAACCTACAAAGATAATGCATTTTATTCATTTTATCTAGTTTCAAAAAGTGTGATTTTGATCTTTCGAAGAAAGAACATGTATACAAACTTTGTTAGTAGTTTTGTTTGTTTGTTGATTGGTGTGGTAAATGTTCTTCCAATTTCGCAAAGGTCTAACACAAACGATTGGTATTTCCTGGACCATAATATTAGAAAAATATTAATGATCGCAGGTGTTTTGATTCTCAAGGTCGCTTGAGAGCGAGTGCAAATAGAAGAACATATGTGGTTGTTGACCAATCAAAAAAAAATGAAACTTTAAAACAAATATGTCAAGTGTTTAGCACTACTTAAGCACAAATTAACTAAGCGAGAATAAGGAATGTCTGTAAAAATAGCAAGAAACTGAAAATTCGAATTGAAACTTTAGGAAATTTGAAGACAACATGAAAAATTTACCTATAGGCTTGTGCTACACCAGTACGCTAGCGCTTAAGATGAACGCACGGTTGGGACTGAGGAGCTAAACCATGCATCCTAAAAGAAGTGTAACGAAGGCGCGTGACCCAGGACGTTAACGCATGCATCCCACCGGACGTGCTAAAAATAAATGAATGTGCATGAGACAAAGGAGTGTCCCATCAGACATTCCAAATGTATGCATGTTAAAACTTTAAACTAAGTTAATTGAAAGAACCTAACACAAGTAGATCCTAATTTAGCTAAATTCAAGCTAATACAATCATGATAAAGCAAAAGGAAAAGCTACTTAACTTACATAAAACATAAATCTAACATTAAATGCAAAACCTCCCTTTGATATTTGGCAATGTGCTGTAGATTGTATGATACTTCCTTAGTGAGACATAGAATGTCCGCCCCGCATGACTAGGATTTCCTCAAGCAAGAGGAAAGATCTCATCAATATAGATTAAGTGTCATTTTTAAGTTTTCTCTTACTACTACTCTTTTGACAGTAAGAAAAGGGGGAGAAATTACACAAGCCTTCCACTAACATGAAAATTTTTGTCTTATATAATGTTTTGTCCAAGGAATGGTGCAAGTTGACAAGGTGTATTAGGCTTCTTATATAACTTCCATTTTGGGAGAAGCTTGCAACCTAATGGAATGTGGGATAAGTGAATGTAAGAATTAGAAGGGATAAGTATGATTAGATGAGATTAATTAGTGATTAGCAACTCATGGGAGTTCGGGAGTGTTTAATTAATCAACTATGATTTATTAAGAAACTAAGATTCAGCCTTATAGACCCATTTAGAGATGATAGGGGGATATTAGTAGAATTTGAAGGTTTAAAGGGGATTTAATCAATAAGAAGATTTATTGATTAAATACAGATTGAAAGACTTGATTAACTATAATGGGTTAATTAATAATTAAAGAGTGGCTATAACTAACAAAGCGACGTTAATTGACATCCAACATGGGGGGTGATACTCTTAATTAAACGCAGTGTCAATAATTGACCGAGACAAATGGGAATGTTAGCTAATTAGTGAGAAATCGCTAAATTATAACGAATGACAGTAAAAAGACGAACCGCTTCATTTTAGTTTAAAATTTTGTTAGTTGAATTTTAGGTGTCTCTCATAAAATGCATCTATAGGGAAGAGTTACTTCTCTTTAACCGGTTGTCCCCGTCATGATCTGTTTTAATGCTAACCACTGTCAATATTAATGTTAAGATGACTTCTTTAATACCAAGTTTGTTCCAAGTTGCAATCAGTGTGGCATAAGGGAACAGATAATACGAATAACTAGATTTAACATTGTCATCACCCTCAAAGGAATCCTCCTCGAATGAAATCATATTGTTTATCCAAGATCCCATAGGCAAAGTCTTAACAACACCTTGAAGCGCCTGAATAAGATAAAATCCTCTTTAGAGGCCCCAATCCCAGCAATATTGCCCCAGTTTCTTCATCCATTAACTAGGTAATCTAGTCCCTGCCCCAACTTTGTCCCCAAATTTGATTCTAAGATACCAATGGAGTCTAATTTTTTCCTCATTTTTTTTACAGAGTGGTGATAGATCCTTTAGCTTTCCAAGGAGATATATTATTGTTCCCCAACTTCCATTGCTTCCTTTATTGATGATATATTTAAACTTTATAAGAGGGTTCCAAAAGGTATAGACCCTGGGGAAGATGCCTCACAAGGCCAACCACTTAGGAGGGGGGCAGGATTTTTCTAAATATTTTGCTTTTAAAACCTCTGTCAAAAGGTGTCCTCCTATGATCCTCCACCCTTTGGCAATTAGGGCTTAGTTCATTAACTTCATGTTTTTATACCTAAGACCCCAAAGATTTAGGTGAGGCCCACCTTATCCCAAGCCATAAGAGATTATCCTTTCCTCCACCCCACCCAATGCCATAGAAAACGTTTTTGAATTTTTTCAATTTTATCAATGACTATAGAAGGGATTCTGAAAAGAGACGTTAATTCATTAACAATGTGTTCATTCAAATTAATATATTCACTATCAATATTTGTATCAAGAGAAACAACATGTAATTTATTAATGTTCACCATTTTAATTGTGTACAAACTCATGGCTAGCTTAAATGAATCTAAATATGAACAATTGTAATGTCACTCACTCAATCTAGCAGTTTTTTCATATAGGTGCAAGGAACCTAACTTGTTCTTAGATGGCATAGATTGTATAGATGAGATTACCAAGAAAGATAGGGTTGTGCACGAAATTGAGATATCTTTCGTTGCCAGATAGGAAATAATAAATTGCGTGAATCCCAAACCCAGAGGGATGGAGCTAAATGACGAGAAAATTTGGAACCCTAGGGGAAGGAAACTTCAGTTTTTACATGTTAAATCAATAATGCGTTATCAAAAGTTTTGATTATTTTACACCAAGAGAAACAAAATGGATTTATTCATGTGGAAATTTAGGTCATTCAAATACAATTAATGTGAATTCTGCTCCACATCAAGTAGATGAGGTGTTATTCGATGCTATGTTAGAAATTGTGTGTTTACACTTAGGCCGATGTATCTCGATAATTTGTAGTCCAGCCTAAGATTGTTTAGTATCACCTAATTCTTGAGTTCAAACTGAATTGGGAGTTTGTTTAATTGTCCTGATAAACACTTTTTCGTTCACGTATGATTTGGAGTGTACAAATATAGAGAAGTCCTCTATCTTGAGGGGTTCACAACTATTCATTACTTTTAGTGTAACCACCTCTCAAGCCTATTTAATACGCACTCCCACTTGTATTTTTCACATGGAGAATTGTACATTTTGAGCAATCAATACATGAAATTTGGCCTTATTTTATTGTGCAATGTTTTGTTATGCATAAATTTTCAAGGTTGTGGTTTTGATTATATTTTTGAAGTGAACCTAGTGAGAATATTAGCCACTCTGACATGGTATCATAATAGTTTTTGTTAGCCTTGACCCAACCAGAACCCCTTTTATCAAATTTGCTATTGTGCATTTGTCCTACACAAGTTCTATGAGTAGTTTGGGGAGAAATAGGGAGTAATTATAACCCTGGAATTGGTTTCTAGTTAAGGGTGCATTTCATTGTGTTAAAGAAAAAAATTACAAAAAAAATCAAAAATGTTCGAGACATGCAAAAATTTCCAAAATTTAAAAAAAAAAAACATTATTTTACAAATTGATATAATTTGTAGATTTGTATTATATGCATATTTTACGTTAAAATTTATCAAACATAGATCCCCTCTTTGTATGAGTGAGTTCCTCCCTCTTTACCTTGGCAAGCTCCTCTTTGTATTCGGCTCAGCTACATCAAGTTTTGCATATCATTGATTTGTATTGGGACTCTTGTTGGATAATGAATGGTATGATAAACCTCTTGACTCAGCCCATGCATTTAGCATTCGTGTACCTCTTCCACTCCTGCACCTCCTTCCCCCGTCTTCTCTCACCTCCCATCCCTTAATCTACTCGATTTTGCTTTGAATTTGGGCAAAAAAATCAACATTGTAGTTGTGCTGGGTTTGGTATTTGACGATGTGCATGTTGTAAGTAGTGGACTGGCTAACCCGACCTCCTCCCTCTCTCTGACAGAGAAAAGGAAGAAACTTAATATAATTTCATTAGGGGAAAATTGATACTTGAATAACGAATCCTCCAGAAAACTTTAAAAACAACATTTTAGAAAAAATACTCAAAGCGTATGTCACGAGATGGATGTTTAAAAACACTCAAGTCATTAAAGGGAAAAGGAAACAACAAATAGAATCTTTTCTGTCCACAAAGGCCAAAAAAAGGCCTATAGGACAACAAACCCTACCATTATTGCTTTCTAAATTTTTTATCTCTAGTAGGTCAAATTGGTAATGAATTCTCTCGTTTTTCCACCCTCTCCTTGGTGAACATATCTTGTAATGAGCCTACTCTTAAATCACTTGCATATTTGGATCAAATGTCATTATAGGCATTACACTCTAAAATGAAGTGTTTTTCTAATTCTATTGCCTCAACGGTGCAAACGACAAACTCTCTTCCCCTGCCTCGTTTGGTCATTTGCATACCATTTCACACCTATGTTGATGTAAGTTTGTCCTTAACTAAGCATGACTTTGCTTCAAGAGATAGTAGCCCCTATAGAAGCCTTTGTTGGTGATCACAAGTGGGTTAAATTCCTCAAGGTTATATTTCTTTTTTTCTCTAACACGTCATCCCACTAGACTTTCGGAAGTTTATCTATACAAAGTCTTATTTCCTTGCTATTCTTAGCAACATGCATTCAGTCAATGTGTCATTTCTCACTCCACTTATGTTTTGATTCGTCCCATGACTCTTTCCGGGCAACAAGATCTCATCAAAGACCACCTTGGGCCATCTACCTACCTCCATTTGCTCATTTTATTATAGATATCTTAGGAGACACATCGTAGTGATGTCTTCTATTGCAACTGCAGATGTCTCAGTGAAAAAAAATCTCATATGGGACTGCTACTTTTAGTTTTGAAGTGCTTGTGATCATGCATTTGGATTCTTTTCTATTTGATCCATTTTGAGTTTGGGAGGCTGCTAGCCCATGTCACAACAATAAAGCACCACTGGAATGAATAATAGCCCCCAAAAAGAATCTAAGTAGCTTTTCAATTCCATAACTTATTCTCTGATTATTTTTGTGGGCATACAGTGCTCTCAATTCCTCCCAAAGTTTGTTCTTCCTGCAAGTAATCCCAAAATAAGCTTGTTGTTGAAGTCAATACCAAGTTATTTATACTTTGTACTTCTTCTAGAACACTCCTTTCAACATAAAATTCAGGTGATTCATCTTTCTATTGGAGAAGATCTGATCGCGGTATTTACTGGTTTGTTTGTTGGCTAGCATACACACTTCTTTGCAAAAGTGTTAAGGGCAATATTGCAATCATGGAAGTTAATTTTTCCAAAGTGATGGATTCATATAGAAATAATATTGTGTCTGCAAATTCCCTAGCTCTTAAAAGGTTGAGACATGGAATACAATCCATAGTCATATGAAAGCAAGATTTCCAAACAATTCTAGAAATAGTGCAATGGGTAAATAGTAAAACCGAATGCAAGATTTCCAACGAATTCTAGCCGATGAGACCAACACGGATAATAAATGTATACAAGAAAGTAAACAGATGATAGTTTCGTATTCTTGATATAAAAGAAAGCAGATTGATTTATTACAAAAGGAAATAGACGGACATTACCAACAAGTACAAACAAGATGCGCGTCCACATAGAGATCAAGATTAGGGATCTTTTGCCAAAAAGTGCTACATTTTTGTAACATGTGAAGAAAAATTCGTATTATTATATTAAGACTAGGGAATTGTGGAAGGTTTTAAGTACAATTTTTGTTTCATTATCAACATATGAACCATTCGCTAGAGAAAGTTGGCATCCCTGCCATCGCTGCTGCAAAGCTTCTGACCAATCTTCTACACAAGGTAATGCAAAAGTTGTGGAAGGGACTTGCAAATTGTCAGGCTAGCAGAACCTGGGCATAACCATATTCACAGGAAAGATCCAACTTGCACTAAACAAATGCCACACCCTTTGCGTTGTCAAAAAATTAAATGTATGTCACCTTGCCACATCTGCAGAACTCGACTATAGCTGACAGTGCTTCAACCTGTGGTTGAAACATGTGGGGAATATACATAGAAACGATGAAGCAATTATGGTGATTAGCACGGGCTCTAAGAACCACCTCTTCAATCTTTACTCCATATTTGACTCATAAAGTGTTCTTCAACATAAATGGCATCTAATCTGCCATGCATTTAAAAGTAAACCCAGCACAAAACACTAAGATCAGCACAGCCTGCCAAGGGGTTACCCCTTTTGTTAGATTCATATCAAATGTCAGAAATGTTAATATCTATTATGCTATTGCCTACAAAATGATTTTCCTTAAGCTGGCCTGATGCCAGTCTGGAGAGGACACCCAAGCGCTGCAAAGTTCCAAAAAAAATCAGGATAAATAGAAGCATTTCAAAGCCATTATGACCTTAAAGCTTTGCATAGTATCTAAAGCAGATAAATGATATAAACTGTACTCGTAAGCTCCACAAATACTGACTTACCCAGTACAAAGCGCTTACAGAAATTCAAGGTCCGCTCACTTGTCCGTTTGACAAATGTGTGCAGATATTTCCAACAGAAGAAACAGCACCTCCCATCTTCTCTACAATCTATTTGTTCAAATTTTGCAACACCAAATGTGCTAAGAAAGTAAGATAAATATGGATAAGAATAAAAGCACATGTAAATACAGTGAGTTGATAAACATGGAAAAGAATAACAGCACATGTAAATACATTGAGTTCTAGCTTATAGGTATCAGAGGTACTCTCACCCTGATTTATATATAGTCATCAATGGGCAGCAACAAGACGGATAAGTACGCATTTTCAACTAATCTATTTTTAACATTGACATGCTATCGACAAATAAAGTGTCTAATCAATGGAGTTCAAAAAAGGAAAAACTCACAAGTTACTATTACAAATTAGTAATAATTACCGTATCACGACTAATAAGAGGTTTTTTTATGACGTAGATCTCTTGAGTCGGCAAATACTGTTTGACGGATCCACTGTAACAGTTGTTTCTGTTTTTTTTTATGATCTAATTATAGACTTATGATTCTTGCAATTTGTACGTATTATATAAGACGTTCGGCTAATTTTTGGCTGTCCAAAATCCTTTACAAGTTTAAATAATATTTGTATAAAGAACAGTCATGTTTTGATCCAGTCCATGGGAAAGGCTAACAAAAACAGTCATAGAGCCAAACTTATGGAAACAAGACATCCAAAACAGATGGAAAAGGTTCTTCTGTGTACTGTCAGTCAAATCAGGCTTTGGAATTCCAGAATACGATGGCACTATTTTAAATTTGAGGATGGATTTTCTATGCTCTCAATGTTTTTCCTCATCTATAAATTGAATCCTCAACATGTGAACAGCTTACATTCAGCATAGTAAGTTCTTAAGTTCTGAGAGATGCAATCATCGCATGAAAGGCATATTCCGTCCATTCTTCAATACTGGGCTTCTTCCCTTAGGAGAAGTGTTTTCTTCTCATTTCATCAAGCGCATGTGTAAAAATTAATGAACCAATGTCAAGAGAATTGGAAAACTTTCAATGATTTGATCCTAAAAGTAAACACACCAAAACAACCAAGAATAAAAAAAAATGTAATGTTCGTTTTGGGGTATCTTAGGAGAAAAGCAAAAAAGCTCCCAAATCAGATTAGAACACTGTTGTTTTAACCCTGCAAAACAGGAACTCAAACCCTTCCTAGGGAAGACAGCAGCCCTTTGAAACGGGGATAAACTGCAAAGACTACTTTAACTTGTGGCCAAAATTAATAGGAAACCTCATCAAAAAATGCAGCTGTTAGAAACTCAGATTTGCAAGTGTGAAATTTAATTAATTACGAAACTCAACCCGCGAACATTCCCGAGGCCTGCAAAAAGTAGTTAGAACATCACCAAAATCACCAAACTAGAGATAGTGATTAATAAAATGTGGAAAATAAGAGGATGAATTAAGATTTTCCAAATTGTCACATACATTCCAACTTACCAAATCAACCTAGCGCTCCACTTGAAAAAATAAAATATATTTTGCTCCAAAGAGACAACACTTGCAAAGAGAGATAATTCTTTCTCCAACCAACTTGCATATCAAAAACCTTATGATAGAGTTTCTCGTCCTCCATAGTTTTCCCAACCAAGGTTTCCGTCCTTGGAAGAGATCCTCAACGTTTCGTCCTTGGGAAAGAGAGTGTGAGTAAAAAGGCTACACTAGCCAACTTTCACCAAAATAGAATAATCCCCAAAAAATAATTCATAAAATGCTCCAAGTGGCCTCGTTACACAGGCCTAAGGAGTGCTTAAAGCAAACATTAATCATGACGACCCCCTTAAGTAATTACATTTTAAACATTAAGAAGGTTATTGGAGCACATGATACAATACCATTTAATACTAAATACTTAATTCATCTATGGAGCAAAAAGGCTTCCAATAGGATAATGAGAGCAATAATAAATATATAATCCAGAAATGACCCTTGTTTTCTCCGT
>CM034151.1:262194509-262219350 GCA_019776745.2 Taxus chinensis | reverse complement strand
ACTTGTGCCAAAATTTAGGAAACCTTCATCAAAAAATTGCAGCTGTTAGAACTCAGATTTGCATGTGAAATTAATTAATTACGAAACTCTAACCAGCGAACATTCCCGAGCCTGCAAAAAATAGTAGAACATCACCAAAAATCACCAAACTCGAGATATTGACTTAATAAAATGTGGAAAATAAGATGATGAATTAAGATTTTCCAAATTGTCACCATACATTCCAAATTACCACATCAACCTAGGTCGCTCCACTTGAAATAAAATATATTTTGCTCCAAAGAGACAACACTTGCAAGAGAGATAATTCTTTCTCCAACCAACTTGCATATCAAAAACCTTATGAAGAGTTTTCGTCCTCCATAAGTTTTCCCAACCAAGGGTTTCCGTCCTTGGAAGAGATCCTCAACTTTCGTCCTTGGGAAAGAGAGTAAACAGGCTACACTAGCCAACTTTCACCAAAATAAGAATAATCACCAAAAAATAATTCATAAATGCTCAAGTGGCCTCGTTAAACAGGCCTAAGGAGTGCTTAAAGCAAACATTACATCATGGACGACCCCTTAAGTAATTACATTTTAAACATTAAGAAGGTTATTGGAGCACATGCTCACAATACCATTAATACTAAACTACTTAAATTCCTCTATTGGAGCAAAAAGGCTTCCAATAGGATAAATGAGAGCAATAATAAATATATAATCCAGAATTACCCTTGTTTTTCTCCTTAGACCCATGGGGAAGGAATGGGTTAGGGTCTTCATAAATCAACCTCCAAAAAGAGACATGACAAAAAAGGATAGCAAAGGAATTGTTTATCTTTTTGGTTTGCTGATTTTCAAGTCATTATTAACAATTTTATTCTGATACAAAACTTCCACTGCAGAAGCCTCATTCTTGAGTTTAATATTCCTGCATATGATTCTTTCTACATGGCTGTCATCCCATAATCAAACAGAACGTTTTTACATATGTGAGACAATAGTGCACTTCATGTTTATTACACATTGTGCAGAACATAGTGCACTAGATTGTCAACAATCAGGCCACCAAAATTGTCAATTGGTTGGATAATAATGGAAGAACAATATTCCACTAATTCCTACACAAGCGTACATACTTATAATGGATTCAGGATTGGGAGATGACATGTGAACCAGAGTCAGTTTTGTAAAGTTGGTCTTAGTGTTCAAACAAGTCTAAAATCTCCAAGATTGGAAGATGAGGACCCCTGATGCAGCTACAGTTAGGGTTCTTAGTGAAAGGATGCCTTAGACTGAACCATGTTCAGAATTACACAGCAGAATATTAACGAAAGCAAATACTGTAATATTATTGTACATGATATATTTAATCCTAAGAATAGAAGCTTGTCTTGTAGTACAATGTAAACAATCATGTTGGAAGATGAACTGAACAGCCACATTCGTAGTCTTTATATTGTACTCTTTTATCTCATTCAATTTATGGAATAGAACTTCAGCTTGAATCAAAATCGTTATTAATCCTCATTCCATTCATGGCCTAACAATGGTATCAGAGCAATTCAAAGCAAATAAATTTGCAGTAACATTTTATTGCCGCATTTTTTCCATTCCTCTAGAGGTATGACTAATTCCCATTCACAACAAATAAATCAACAATTAAAATTTACTCGCTACATTTTTTTAATCCTTCAATAATATCTATTTCAACCCTTGTGCAATTCTCATTCAGCAAACTCACGTCTTCACCGCATCAATGCATTGGTTGATCTCAACTGTAAAATTGAAGAAGGGAACAAGCTATCACTTGGGAAATACCTTTTCCAGAGGATTTTATTTCAAAACAATCTAAAGGTAAATGTATTTTGGAACAAAAATTTGAAAGATGATCAAGACCTAGCGAGGATAAGAGGCTTCATATCAAAAAATCGAGACCACCCAAAACACAGAAAAATATGCACAAACAAGCAACACAACATTAGTTTCGCAACTACCCATGTGGATTAAGAGGAAGTAACAGTATTGTACATAATCCTAGGTGTAGGTGTAGACACCTAAAATCTGCCATGTTAGACATAGTCTAAAAGCGCTCAAATCACACTAATACTCGTCTTCATTTATTACTTAATGACCTTTTGTTAATTGGTTGAGATCTTCCTTCGGATACTAATTAACAACTTTTTGTTAGTTAAAATCCCCTTTGTTATTAATACCCCGTTATTAATTAACTAGAAATCCCCCTTCTTCTATTAATTAATGATACTTCATTACTCATTAATTAAATCCCACATTTAATCACATTTAAACGTCATGAATTTATTCTAAAATCCTCTTACCAATTGGTAATTACACCCCCTTTATCACCATCCAAGTTCTATGGAGCACTAATCTCATTTAATTTCACTAAATCCTACTTATCCAAGCTTAAGCCTACATTCCCATTATCCCACATTCATTAATAATGACACTTTTCCCAAAGAGGAAAGATATAAAAGTAACCCTCTACCCCCATCCCAAGACACGCCTTGACATCTTGTCACAACTACTACTTTCTCATGCTGAGCTATTGCAAAAGAGCTTAAAGCAAAAAGAGAGAAAACCCTTTATTTGTTGTAGTAAGAGAAGAATCAAACATGGCTTGGCCATTTTGAAGAGACCTCTTCCTTCACCAAGCTCTCGCCTTTGATCTAAACCGCTCGTGGCTTGCATTCAGTTCACTAGATACCCACATCTCCAAAGCAAATCCACAAATCCAAGGGAGGTTTGCATTTTCTATGTTTATGTTTATGCAATGTATGTTTTCTTCCCTTCCTTGCTTTATCTTGATGTATTTGCATTAGAAATAGATTAGGATTTACTTGGTGTTAGAGCCTAGCTTTATTTTCTACTTTTATTTGCATGCATACATATGGCACACCCAGTGGGACACCCCTTTGTCTCACATGCAATTTTTCGCCAAGTTTCTTGAATTTGGTTATAATTTCAATTTTCATGTATTTGTTGACCTTTTCTTGTGTTTGGTAGCATTGATTATTTTTTACAAGTATCAGGTGCTGCCAAAATTTGGACTTGAGAAGGAAATTTTGACGTTTTTGGACTTTCATCTCGACTTCCATGTTCATCTGTGCTTTAACGAAGTCACTCTAGTTTCCAACAGATTTGCTCTAGTTTTCAGCAACCTTGCAGGCTCCCGTGGTGGACTTGTTATGATTTTTCTCAACACTGTGTATTTGGATTTCAGCAAAATTGTCGCATCGTATAACAAACTTGCAATTTTCAGCGAACTCGCACCACCATACAACGGATTCACGTATCTCTGCGATCTTGTGACCTGTCTTAGCATATTTGTAGTATCAACAGTTTCGTTTTCCCTTACAATGACCTCACCCAACGAAGCGAATTCACATTAACTCATGGCGAACTCGCATTGTTGAAAAGGGGCAATTTTCTTCGTTGGCTTAGCGTGTTTCTGTCTTTTTGGCACTTGCTAAGTGGTTTTCAGCACTATTTAGCTTGTTATACTATTGTTTTGCACACATTAGGATTTTATTTCTTGTTTATCTTCACATTATGGTCATCATGGTGCTTCTTACGTGCTCATACCTTACAAGTGCCTTTTGACCGTGCTCAAGTGGAGTAACAACAGTCTATAGCAAAGCAGAGAAATAGCATTTTCTAGAAAAATCAGTTCTTCGGGAGGCAAAAATAGGTAAGTTCCCTTTACAACGAATTCGTTATTTTGTTCAACGAATTCGTAGTTTATTTTTAGCGACCTTGCGGCACTATACAGTGAACTCGCTTTCAGCGAAATTTGCTATACTACGTGGCGAATTTTGTAATGTCCCCTTTTCTAAAATAAAAGGTTTTTTTAATAGTTAAAAGTATTTAGCTTCTTCATTATTATATGTCAGCTAAACGGATGAAAAGGAAGAGACTTTATGGAATAAAGTGAAAACATAAAAAGAAACTTATATTTCTACAAGGAGTTCGGTCCTCTTCGGGGGATCATCCTTTTGGATTTTGGCGCCACCTTTAGCTATATAAAAGCATCATTTGGCTTGGAAAAGATATGCTTGCTTTTGGATTTCATTTTCTTAGAGTTGGAGCATGAAACCACTTTCTTTCTCTTGCAACTGAGGACAAAAAACCCTCTTTGCACTTGATTTGTGGACAAAACCCCTCATTTATTCTCATAGTTACGCGGGAACGCGTCCCCCCCAAAATCTTTAAGTCTGGGACGTCCCAGACAATTTGGGGACGCCGGGATGGGGGGAAACGTTTTCCCCACATTTCCGAAGAGGCAGGGAGCAGAGGAAACATCCCCGAGACGTTTGGTGAGCAGTGGAGACGTCTCGGGGACGTGGGGGACATTTCAGGGATGGCAGGGATGTCTGGAAGTCCCCGAAACGTTTCAGGGACTTCTGGGTTTTTTTCTAATTAATTTGTTTATTGTTTTCTCTCTATAAATGTTTACCTGTTAACCATAACCCAACTGTATTGTATTAAAAAGACATATTAAAAAACAAGAGTGATATATGGATACAGAAATTTTCAAGCACAAATGCACGTGGACTGTAACAACATGCTATGAAAACCAGCAACATACATATTAATATTAAAAGTTATTGCTGCAAGTTTTTAATATGGACTTCTGAATGTGGACTATATGCACATGGTGGACTGATACATAAATATGAATAGCTATTCATAAAAAATTTAAAATTTATCTGTATATTTTTAATATTTATAATTTTATATATTATTTTAATAGCCGGCCCCCCGCCGTCCCAAAATTTTGGATTTTTTTTGTCATCCCGGAAACTCCGTCCCCGCATCCCGTCGTCCCGAAGTCTTAGGTAACTATGTTTATTCATTGGTGATCTCATACAGAGGTCACACTTGAGCTATACTCATATTTTCTTATGAAATCCACCATTTTCAACCTATTATAAACCCTCTCCTAGGATGGCGACTTGCATAGTGGTGGACTTTGGTGATATCTAGTGCACAACACCTCATTCATTGTTGATATTTGGATTGTTCATAATTTCTAATGCTGGTTGCATTTGCTGTATTGAATTTTGGGCCTTGGAATCTCAACTTCTGGCAATTTTTGTAAGTGGGTTCACTGCTGTTGCGAATTTAATTAAATATACTCCAGCTGAGGGTTGTACACCTCATTTCTTGGCTTGTACTTGTTCTAAAATATTTATTAAATTTCCTACATGCTTTGGATGTTGTACAAGTAGTTTTGGTGTTGAATTATTGCAATTTCTCTTGTTGTCATAAGATTTCAGACTATTGTACCTTGCTGACCAAAAAATTAGTTAACTATTATAAATTTCAGTTGGTTTGGAGTTGGGTTTGTGTCATTTCCCTTCTTTTTCAGTTTCAGCCCAAAAAGGGACATTACAAATTTGCTTTACCTTCAGCGGCCTCAAGACACCTTTCAGTGAACTGTCTCAGGTAATAGCGAACTGACTCTGGCAATCAGCAAACTCGCTCCGTGTTTTAGCGGCCTTGTGACAGAGAACTTGGGTTTGCCCTTGTCTCGTCTTTAGTCACTTCATTTCTTGTTTTGAGTTGTTTATTGTTGTCAAAAACTACGAAAATCAATGTGCAGGTTGTCATATTCCTTATCAAAGATCATCATTGCAAAATAAAACAAACTATTAAACAAATACAAACCGAATTTGCATACTTATACTTTGCTTTATCTTGTTTTACGATTTGTTTTTGATTGAGAAATCGCGCTTTCATTTCAAATGTTTGTGTAGCATATTGAATTAATCATTGCCTTAATCACCTAGTTTGCTTGCAAAAAACGTTATATATTGGATTAACCTTTGTCTTAAAAGCATTTATTGGGGTGTTTGTTTCCCTTCCGCATCTTTTGTTGCTTGTCTGTATCTTGTCTCAATTGTGTATGCTCTTTCCTTGCACCGTAAAGTGACCTTAAAAATCATAAACAATTAGGCACTTTTTCTTTTAGTAGGGTTCGATGGCTAGGATTTCATCACCTAGTCATTTGTACCAACAAGCTATATAAATGCATGGGAAGATCAGTCGTTTTTGGCTAAGTAAGAGTTCACCTTTACATGGCTCATATGTAGTTGGGTGCATTTATCTCCAATACCCAAGCCCTAAACTTGATCCCACAGGAAGCAACTGTCATTTTTGATCAAACTCCATTGAATTGGCTGGAGTGAAGCGGAGGAGGGATTTGACACTTCGAGCTACACCATTAGACAACACTTCCTAATTTCACAAACTTGTGTCTCGCGTACCGCAAGGTATATTGAGGTCGCCCTAACAACCTTGTTTATCCTAGTTAGGTGGCTAAAATTAGTCTAGGTTGTGCTTGCTTGACTATCCCCTATATCTTGTTTGAAAACAATAAAATGCATTACGCTGTCCAAGTCAAAACTTGATTTTTCAAAACACACGAGATGAAACTCTATCTGAGTTAAACCTTGTTTTAGCAATAAAACAAGACGAAACTTTGTTGGAGTTAAACCGAGTGTATTTTACATCAAGACCTTACACTCTCCAAAAATTTAGCCCCATTTTTCAAAACACAATAAGCCAAAACTCTACCAAAATTTGACCAGCCCTTTTTGACATCCAAAGTTAAACTTTTTAAGTCGGTCTATTGACACAATTACACCATTAGGCTGCCAAATTTTACCTAGAGTCCTTTGTCATTTTTGCCCAATCAAAAACCTAGGTAAAATATCCATTTTACAGTCATTATGTTGTCTGATTTTACCTAGAATCCTTAAGCAAATCAATCAAACATTCAAAATCTAGGTAAAACATCCATTTTACAACCATTATGCTAACAAAATTTGTCTAGACGTCCTTAACAAACTAGTCCAAAACCTATATAAAATGTCAACGGTTAACATCTTCAAAACCTAGGCTCCATCCCACGTTTTGTAGTCGTTACATTGTCCAAATCTGCCTAGAACTTCCTTCAATTGACAATAGTTTAATCAAACAACCTAGGTCAAGTTTTTAAATCAAAAAATGGCATTCATGACTATATATCTGCTTCTTCCAAACCAACACCCTAATGCATAACTCTTGGGTAATATCTTTGACAAAGACAATTCTCCATCTACTAGTTATCATCCCCATGTCATCCACAATAGGGAACCCATTCTAGCTCAACCATCTCATAAGGATCCTGATCTAATCATCTTCGACAACATCCAACAGTTTAGCCAACAAATGGCGAGCCTCGCATCCATCATTAGCCCTCTACCTTCCCAATCTTCATCGCCTAATCCATCCCACCCAAAAACCAATCCTACTTAAGCAGATGAGCCTCACCCAATCAACTTTCTCATAGAAAACCCCAAGTCACCCAAACTACATCTTCCCTCATGGAAGATCCCTAGCAATCCAAAATCACTTAATCAACAATCTAATGTGACCCCTGCATCACGATCCAATCCACAAGAACCCCTTCTCATATCATCACTAAGTTGTCTTCTAAGTAAGCCAACACTAAACTATCTAAAATTCAAACCTAATTCAACCCTTGAGCCATCCCAATCCAATAATCCTAATCTAGCCCTTGAGCCATCCCAATCCAACAATCCTAATTTGGCCCTTGAACCATCTCAATCTACCAATCCAAATCCAATCCCTCTTTGACCCCTAAGCCACCTCAACCAAGCCTTATCCTATCCTCACAAATCCTCCAAAGACCGTCATTTTCATCCAATTCGAACGATCAACAAGTGAAGATGTGCCAAGGTATCTTTTCAAAGCACTATCAAGTTCCTTTGCAGAAATAACAATGTCAAAATCACCCAATCCCTTCCTTCAAATCAACCATCTATCATTAACCAACATGTACCTCCTCTTATCCTCACATTATCCTATTTCCCCTTACGTATCAAACCTTCTAGATTTATCCTTGGTCCATCTCTTGTCCTTTCATCACCTAGTCATCCCTCACATATCACATCCCCTAAGTCACAATCTATCCTTGGGCCACCTCTTACTCATCCGTCATAAAAGAGATTGATACCATCGTTGTTGGGTCCTATGACACGATGTGACACTATTGGTCCCAAATCCTAAACTCATCCTAGCCTTATCCCATCCTACTCCATACTAAATCTTTTTCAGCCATCCAATCTTGAATCTTATCTATCCCCCTTTCATCCACTATCATCGTTGTCCCTAACACTAGAACGGGTCTTCTCCCTTTACGGTTTTCCCTTCACCCGCTATCTAAAATATTCAAAATTGTTAAAATTAAAATATCCAAAATCATAAAAAATCAAACTATCCAAAATCAAAAAAAACGAAACATAGAAAATCCAAATATCCAAAATCATAAAAATCAAATTATCCAAAATCAAAACAATAAGGCCTCGCACGCACATGGATGTTCTTTCCTTTCTTCCCATCTTTCTACCCATTACTCGTCATTGTCATACTTTCGGTGATGTTATTATTAGTCTATCTACACTCATTGTGAGGAAATGATCTTTATTGTAAACGTTTGACCTTGGTCTTTCATTACATTGATAATTAAAGAACAAATGTCCTCTTAGAGATCCTATCAATATTTTACATTTCTAATAAACTTGTCGTGAAGACCTTCGGGCGTATCCATTGACACTAGTCAATATCGTCGGCACCAACACTTCAACGTCCTTCCATCCAGCTATTAGTGGTTCTTAAGCCCTTATAATCATAATCAAGAGAGCTGAAATTTTGTTCAGAAACCAATTCAGACAATAAAAATAAGCAAAAAATAAAAAGTAAAACAACATCAAAACTCTCTCTAGGGGCATCTCCAATATCTCTATCGGGGCTATGAACACCTAGCTAGCAATAGAGCAATGTTGCGACTAGAATTAGATACATCTTCGTTGGGGCTATAAACGTCTAGTTGGTAGCAAAGCAATGTATGGCTCACCTCCCACGCATACTTCGTTCACCAAGTAACTATCAAAATCAATCAATCCTACACATTGGTTGGTTTGTCTTCACTTACTACTATTAAATCTTCATTTCAAGAAGCAATTAACTTTCGCTCGCACACACTGGATCGCAATGAGCAACAGGACTAGTATGTTACCAAGTGTTGTTTGGACCTTGTTCACACTCCTTCAGTACATTTTTTGTCTCATGGTCTATGCCTTTGGCTCATCACAAATCTTCCAACTACATTTTCCATATTCATCCACAGCATTCACACATTCCTTATACTCTATTTAGAACATTTGTGTGCATATATTTCCTTTTTATCATGTCTGGGGGCAACTTTGTCCCCATTTCAATAACCAACCTTATATCTCCTTTTATCATCCGTTAATTTTCCATTTCTATGTCCCATGTTATGTTGGGGCATCCTACGACCCAAAATCAACATGTCACCTATACCACGCAGCTCAAAAAAGGGGCACAAAGGTAGTGAAACTAGATGACCGCACCTTTCTCAAGGCATTTTCATTTGCAAAGAAATCAAAATCCAAAACATTCATAAAACCTCCAAAAATCTAAAAACATCAATAACAAATCCAAAATCCAAAAAAAAAGAAAAATCACAAATCCTATCTAATACTCAACCATGTGGTTACGGACAGGTAAAACACCATCAAATATTTCACCCATGATGACATCGTTTGCATCCAAGTCTCTCCGACATGCATCCTTACTTGGAGCAACTTATGGTTCATTTTGTCATCTCTTAAGACGTATTAGTCCCCCATCCATCACCCTTGCATAAAATCTTACTTGGGGTAAAACCGTTTCCCTTGTCTCCCTCCTACATCTCTTGGGTAGTAAATAGGAGCAAAATCCTAAACATCATAATACACAAAAATCCAAAAAACAAATCCCAAAACCCAAACCATCTATAAAATATTAAAACCCAAAACATTGTAAAACACAAAAGTCCAAAAAAAAAACTCATAACACAATCCAAATCCTAGCTAGTACTAAATCATGTGGTTACAAATAGGTGAAACCCCATCAACATCTCACCGACCAATGACATCGTTTGCCATCCAATTCTACCCAATATATATCATTATCTGGGGCAAGTTATGGCTCGTTCGGAACATATCAGTCCCCCATTCATCTTCCTTGTGTGTATCCTTGCTTGTGGGAATATTGTTTCCTTGTCTCAATCCTACATCACTTGGGTATTTAAATCGGACAAAAATCAAATGCATTCGTTACACAATTGTTTGTTTGAGTGTGTTCTCTTGTGCTCGTTTGTATATCTATTTGCTTAATTGTATTGCATTGTCTTTACGTTTGAATCAGTCCTACAACATTTTACAACCATTGGTATTATTGTTTTCATATCATAGTACTTGTATTCTTATATCAAATAAAGATTATCTAGAATTGTATCTGTGTGCAAGACAGGTGGCAATTCCCCCTTGTCCCATTTCCCCTATCCCTCTTCTTCTATCTACCCTTTCCCTCCATCTTCTATCTAGCATTCTAGTCTTCCTCATATTCTTCTACCCAATCAACTATCCGTCCTATTGACATATCTTTTTGAAGTAGTCATCTAACTTGGGAAATCAGCCCATCAATCCCTTCAATAAAACTATTGAAGTAGCTTATTGGTCAACATTTCCAAGTCCCTATCTATTTATATTAGCCATGCCACTAGGAACACCTCCTTTCACAGTGATGTTTTCTCTTCCTTTCGAGATTACATACCCTTCTTCTATCACCACATGGTCTCTCCAGAGGGGATACTCTTATCAATCTATCCTCATCCCTCATATCATCCCAACGTGTGAACTACTTTCTTTGAAAGGGTGCCAATAACGTGACACCCTCCCAAAGAGGGGCTAATGTAGACACCTAAAATCCAACATGTTAGACGTAGCCTAAAGGCACTCAAATCACACTAATACCCACCTTCATTAATTAATTAATGACCTTCCATTAATTAATTAAGATCCTCCTTCAAATACTAATTAACAGCATTTCATTAATTAAAATCCCCTTTGTTAATTGATAACCCAATATTAATTAAAAAGAAATCCCCCTTTTATTAATTAATAATACTTTATTAATTAAATCTCACATTTAATCACATCTAAACTTGATCAATTTACTCTAAAATCCTCTCAAATAGCTTATATAAGCTAATTAAGGCATATTAATTAATCACCAATTGATTAATTAAGCCCCCTTTATCCCCATCCAAGTTTTATGGAGCACTAAAGTTTACTCTTACTTATCCAAGCTTAGGCTTACATTCTCATTATCCCACATTCATTGAGAATGGCACTTTTCCCAAAGAGAAAAGCTATAAAAGCAACCCTCTACCCCCATCCCAAGACACGCCTTGACATCTTGTCACACCTACTCCTATCTCAGTTGAGCTATTGCAAAAGAGCTTAGAGCAAAAAGTGAGAAAACTCTTTGCTTGTTGAAGTAGCAAGAGAATAATCAAACATGGCTTTGGCCATTTTGAAGAGCCATTTTGAAGAGATCTCTTCCTTCACCAAGTTCCCACCTTTGATCGAAATTGCTCGTGGCTTGCATTCGGTTCACAAGGATACCCACATCTCCAAAGAAAATCCACAAATCGAAGGGAGATTTGAATTTTCTATGTTTATGTTTATGCAATTTATGTTTTTTTTCCCTTTCTTGCTTTATCTTGATGTATTTTCATTACAAGTAGATTAGGATTTACTTGGTGTTAGATCCTAGCTTTATTTTCTACTTTTATTTGCATGCATATAGTAGGCAATAAATGTAATAGTACATTTTATATTATTATTACCTAGATACATTAAAAGCTAAACAACCATCTTGAAGATGAGCTGAACAATGATTTAATGTTGATAAACATGTACTTACTATCACATTTTCCAGTGAACAAGAATCGGGTCACTCTTCCATTTCCATTTCATTTTCAAAACCTATTTCTTGCCTAACATTGGTATCAGAGCACGGACTAATTTAATTCTTAATCATCTTCGTTCAGTGCAACATCTCCAAGTAAACAAATCCAAAAGCCACACATTAATTTTAAAAGAGAAAAGAAATAAATTGGACCACGGGAGTCACAAATGTGTCCCTTTAGGATATTCAAAATCCTCAAAGACATATAGGTTCTATGATGAAAAGAACGAGAAATTTATCATTGTAAGAGATGTTTCCTGCGAAAGAGCAAGGGAAAGCTAACATAGATCAACTTGATAAATTTGAAGTTTTTAAGGAGATTGATACAACGATTCCAAATAGTGCAGGGGCATGTAATTGGGAATCACTTGAATTTGTATTCTCCTATGATTGAGAATGAAGCTCCCCTTACAACGGAAATTCAAACTTCATCAAACAATGAGCACATGTTTCTGGAGCAATTGCAGTAAAATGAAGGAGCTTTACAACAGGGAATTGAGGCACTAGTTGTTCCGCAAGAGACACAAAAAAAGATGCCTAAACGGCTCACACAAACACTTACAAATGTCAAACCTAATGAAGTTGGGAGAACATGCACCAAAACACAAAACAAATCAGAAAATAGATTAAACGCTTAAAGAGATTCATGAAAAAAATGGAAAAATGGACCTTGTGATCATGCTAAAATGTAAAATAATAGCCTAATCTAATGCAAGTTTGCAGTAAATAAATGAATACTAAAATACTGAAATAATACCCAAGCAACTAAGCAATGAAAATATGAAACCCTAATGTGCAAAGAGGGTTAGATGAGCCTTAGCCAATTCGCAGAGGTTGTTGGACTGTGTCACAGTGGAGACTGGCTGAATAGAGATGGAGGACCATTGCACAGAAGCCTGGAAAAATGCAGATCCGGCAGATTCGAGGGCACCTGGAGAGGGATATGGGCGCCCATGAGCACCCTGGTCAGTGTAGATGCTCAGAAAACCTCCTCTGAGGTGTCACAAGAGGTCCGCACTTGTTCTCCTTTTGTCCCGTGTATGTCGTTGTGAGGTTGTCGAGGTCGCCATAAATCTAGAGTGAATGAACCACCTGCAAAACTCCAAACAAAGCATCAAACCCTAAAAAAGAAAGATACAAATGAAGGGGTCGGATTGTCCTCAGCTACTAAAATGATGGACTTATAATTGAGCATTGCACTACATCTCAGACCCAATGTAGTTTCGTGTGTGTGTACGGAATTGTGCCCTAGGTTGCTCTTGTGCGTGTCGCACTTTGTGAGTAGCGAGCAAGTAACTAGATGTAGAATGTAAATAATGTGTGCATAGAAACAATAGACTCCTCTCCTATAAAGTGTGATGCAGATGAACCAGCCTTTGTCCTATGTGATGGAGCTAGATCTTATTGTATATAGATTTATCAATATGCCTTTGGATGGATGCAACCTTAGATTCTACGATAGCAAACACATTTCAGTGCTTCGTCCCTTATTGTCGATCTCATAACTTTGGAGTGCTATGCTTCAGTAGTGACTCAAATTTCGTAATCATTACCAAAAAGGTACAACTGCCAAAAAGATAAGATGCTCTATCCCCTAAAAAGGACCGATATGGAAAGGTTGTGGACCATTTTTATTCCAAGAGACAGAAGGTACAAAATGTTCAAGCATGCAACTGCTGAGTTTGGTGCAATCATTACGCTAGCTTCCTGGTTAGTATTTGGTGTCCTTTAGAATTGACAAATGCCGAAAAGTGAAAAGAAAAACTGAGCAAGTAAGAGTGCAAGACTGAAAGCAAAAGCATAAAGCAAAGAAATACGGCCAAAGACATGGGTTAATTAGTACTTTTCTTACTTAGAAACCATATCTATAGTAATATGTGATCAAGACTAGATAATTACCCAAAGTGCGTGATTTTTGTGTCTACACCTTGGAGGGCGCAACTAGGTATAAACCATCTTTTGACCATCCAAATGAAGTCAATATTGCTTTTGTTTCAAAACCAACCTCCTTCAAACAAGCAAAAAAATGGATGTACGGAGAAAATTGATGAAAAGTGAATATGATGCCTTGGTCAAAAATGGAACTTGGGAGTTAGTTGATCCTCCTATCAATTGCTACGTTGCACAGATACTCCAAACCCCCCCCCGAATCCCCTTGGAAACATATCGGATACGGATACGAGTTGGATACGTACCTAATACGTACGGGGTACGTAAGGATACGTCACGGATCCGTCTGTACGGATCCGTGACGTATCCTGACGTACCCCGTACGTATCAAGTACGTATCCAACAGTATATACGTGTTTTTTAAGTTCTATTTCATTTTTTTATTTTTATTTTACTTTTCTACTCCCTAAAACCGAACCCTAAACACTAAATGAATAAAATAATACACCGGCATCTCCCCCACAAAAAGTTATAAAAAGCACCCACCCCTCTCATTTGAAATCACACAAACAATTTCATTGTCTTTTTGCAAGTGAATGAGCAAAGAGCCAAAGAAGAGTTGTGAAGAGCTTAGTGGAGGCAAAGATTGGAAGGAGGTTTTGCAAAGAGCTTAGAGGAGGCAAAGATTTGAAGGAGGGGCAGCAATTGCTTCTATTGTTTGGAGTCCATCATTGCAAGGAGGAGAAGGAGAAGAAGCCATTGTTGAGACTTGAGAGGAAGAGATTGTTTTAAAATTTTAGAGGCAACCAGGATCTACGATTCTACACTATAGGTATACCGTATTTTAATTTTTATTTTATTTTTACTTCATCCTTTCGTTTTTTTTTTTTTACGGTTATTTATTTATTTATTATGTTGCATTTTTTCTAAATTTTATAATTTAAACACATCCTAAATCTGTGTATGCTCTCACCACGCGCCTTTATGGCAATCTTGGTGATCAAAAATAAATTAGGATGGCATAGTTTAGGGTTATTTAATTTATTAATTGATAAAAAATTATTTTTTAATTTTCAATGCATTGTTCAATGTTAATGTATTTGTTTTTTATTTTTTTAGCTTCCTAAATCTGTGTATGCTCTCACCTCGTGCCTTTTTGGCGATCTTGGTGATCAAAAATAGATTAGGATGGCATAGTTTAGGGTTATTTAATTCATTAATTGGTAAAAAATTATTTTTTAATTTTAAATGCATTGTTCAATATTAATGTATTTGTTTTTTATTTTTTTTGCTTCCTAAATCTGTGTATGCTCTCACATCGCGCCTTTATGGCGATCTTGATGATCAAAAACAGATTAGGATGACATAACTAATTAGTAATTTATTTATGTTAAGGCAAATTGTGTTTTAATTTTTTAAACATCCTAAGCCTGTGTATGCTCTCAGCTTGCGCCTTTATGGCAATCTTGGTGATCAAAAACAGATTAGGATGACATAACTAATTTATTTATGTTAAGGCAAAATGTTTTTAATTTTTTAAACATCCTAACTCTGTGTATGCTCTCACCTCGCGCCGTTATGGTGATCTTGGTGATCAAAAACATATTAGGATGGCATCAAGTTCTGCTTTGGGTGGAGTGCAAGGCCAAGCTGAAAACACATCAGTTCCTATGAAACATGATCCTAATTCCCCTCTTTGGAGACATGTGACAGTGGTAGACAACATTGTTGGTGGTGGGTGTCGGGTTTGGATATGTCATGGTTGCCAAGCTCAGTACAGCTCCTCATATAGTCGAGTGAAAATCCATTTGACTGGTGTTGGAGGTGTGGGGATAAAGAGGAGCCCAAAAATATCAAATGAAAAAATGGCAGAGTACCTAAGAGAGCAAGAGGAGGCTGATAAACAAGCTGAAAGAAATAGAACTAGAACAATTCCTTCGCAAAGAAGGCCTTCATCACTACCACCCACACCTAGACCTACTTCTCATCCTTTCATTCAAACTCAAAGTCAACCATTTGATGAAGAGAGTCCAGAGAGCTCACGAAAAAGGCCAAAAGGAGCATTGGAGAAAGCATTTAATATTGAAAAGAGGGAGGTTGCTAATGAGATTGTTGCTCGATGCATTTATGCATGTGGGCTGCCCTTTAATGTATTGAGATCTCCATATTGGCATCAAATGGTGAAGGGTATCAATGAAGCTCCACAAGGGTGCAAATCCCCAGGTTACGAAAAAGTTTGAACCACACTCTTGGGAAAGGAAGTGGAACACATTCACAAGACTTTGCAGCCAATCAGAGACTCATGGAAGGAAACAGGGGTTTCCATCATTTCAGATGGATGGAAAGATGCTAGAAATAGACCCCTCATAAATGTTATTGCAGTATGCCCTAAAGGGGCAATGTTCCTTAAAGCCATTGACTGCGAAGGGCAAGTCAAGGATGCACAATTTATTGCTAACATTTTAATAGAGGCAATTGAGTCAGTGGGCCCCCATAATGTTGTCCAAGTCATCACGGACAACGCTAAAAATTGTAAAGCAGCAGAAATGATCATAGAGGGTAGATATTAGCACATTTTTTAGACCCCTTGTGTTGTCCACTCCCTGAACTTGATGCTCCAAAAGATTGGGAAAATCCCATGGATTGAGGAAATTTATTCTGAGGCAAATGACATTCAAATGTTTATCACAAACCATCATATGTCACAAGCCATTTTTAGGAAATTCTCAAGGTTAGAGTTGTTGAAGGTTGCAGAAACTAGATTTGCATTTTCTAACTTTCTATGAAATTATCAATTGAATTTCATTTAAATTTAATTTTGTACTTTATTAACTTCTTTTAAATTTATTTTAATAGTTGTTGAGACGACTTGCGAAGGTGAGAGAGGCTTTAAGCAGTATGGTGATCAGCAGTGTTTGGTCAGTGTGGAGGCGGTCAAATACAAAGAAAGCTACAAGGGTAAAATCATGGGTCCTTGATGAGGATTGGTGGGCCAAGGTTGAGTACTTGTTGAGTTTTACAGAACCCATTCTCTCCATGATCTGATATGTAGATACTGATGAAGCATGCTTGGGAGAGATATATGATGGGATAGATTCCATGCTTGAGCATATCAGAGATATAATACAAAAAAAAGGTCTAGATCCAGAAGAGACCTTCTACGGTGAGGTCAAGACTGTGGTCATGAAGAGGTGGAATAAAATGACCACCTCATTACATCTCCTTGCATGTGCACTGACCCCAAAGTACTATAGCTCTTATGTACTTGGGCTACCAAACAGGCAAGCACCATTTTCTGACTCCGAAATTGGAAATGGAACCAGGGCAGCATTCAGAAGAATTTTTCCTGATCATCTATAGCTAGTGTGGTCAGAAGTGAAATGGGCATGTTTACTGGTTCAGAAGGCAACATGGGATCGATTGAGGCTCTTTTCGACAAGAGTAGCTTGACTCCAACCACATGGTGGCATGTACATGGCCATGATGCCAAGTACGTACGTCCTATTGCTATAAAAGTTCTTTCATAGGTATAACATTTATAAATTCTAAAATTTAGAATCATTTCGAATATTTTAAATTTTATTAAGTTAGAACTTTGGATACTAACTTGTCTTTGAATTTCAATTTTCTAACTTTGTTGTAATAGGTGGCTAGTAATTCTTCCGCAGAACGGAATTGGAGTACTTATAGCTTTATCCACTCAGCTAAAAGAAACAAGTTGGCATCTAAAAAAGCAGAGGATTTGGTATATGTGCACTCCAATTTGCGCCTCTTGTCACACAAGTCTAAGGAGTATGCTAGAGGACCTCACAAACTTTGGGATCTTATTCCAGAGACCACAGAGTTGGATGCCTCCGTAGCCATGCTTGCCCAACTTTCATTATTTGATGGCGAAGATGACGCTCAAGGGAGTTCGCAAGGAGCGGAGAGTGGAGTTAATGAGAGTGGAGCTAGCGCAAGTGGCACACATGAACTTGATTTTGAGGAAAATCTAGATGATATATTCTAGATTTGTTTGTATTCCTATATCATATGTATGGCAGCCACATGAACAATGAAATGTAAAATCTTAAGTATATTGTTTGTTTTGAAAATTTGAGCATGGATCTAGTATATTTTTCAAATTTCAAGTCTTGTTCATATTCATGTCAACATGATATTCATATATCATATGTATGGCAGCCACATGATCAATAAAAATGCAAAGTCTTAAGTATATTGAATGTTTTGAACATTGATTCAAGTTTTGTATTACTATTTCAGTTTTTTATGGACTAAAAAATGAGTAAAATGAGTAGATGTACATAAATATATATATATATAAATATATATATATTTTATTTTTTTATTTTTTAATATATATGTACGGATGTATCCAAGACGTATCGTATCCAAGGGTTTTTTAAAATTGACGTATCCGCGTATCGTATCCGTATCCAAACCGATACTTGTATCTGTATCCTGACGACGTAGATCAATTGTAAACCAAATTGTTGCAGGTGGGTCTTTCGCAACAAATATTAATCAGATGGTTCACTTGAAAAACATAATGCAAGGGTTGGTGCAAGGGGATTTTCTCAGAAAAAAGGGATTCACTCTAATGAGACCTTTGCACCAACAATGAAATGAACTATTATTCATATTTTGTTGGCTTTGGCAGTACTAAACGTATGGAGAGTTCATCAGATGGATGCAAAATTACTTTTCTAAATGGTGATCTCAAACAAATAGTGTACATGACTCAGCCAAAAGATTTTGCACTAGACGACCAAGAGCACAAAGAGGGCAAGTTGGAGAAATCATTGTCTGGGTTGAAACAAACCACCAAAGCACGGTATGAAAATCTCAATAAACATCTCTTGAACATAAACTTTCAACGTTTTGAATTTGAAGATGCAACTCTAATTGTCAAAATGTCACATCCCATTTTCAGACATTTATTATGTTAGAGACATTCAGATGACTAGGTGGTTGCTGCCACATTGATATAGCATTTGTTTCACCTTTGATTGATTTGAACATTATTATGACATGCTTGAGATTAAAACATTGATTAGCAATTGATTTGATTTATCCGTGGATGATGATGATGATTTGCATTTCGGTTTGTTATTGTTTATATGTTATTTATACTTCGTTTCAATTGATTTTCAATAAGAGAAATGGATAACGCACTGGGTATTTCTTATCTGATTGTGTACAGATGTTCTCCAGCAGGAGGAAGGGTATCATCAAAGAGAGGTGGAAAGATGCAGCAATGGGTATGGATAGAGAGAATTTCATGTGTGGTACTGTGCATAGAAAATGGTGGAGTTGTATGTCTTAGTTGCCTTGTTTACCCTTTGTCATTTACTTGTATTTATTGATGTTGCCTCGAGTGAGGCATTGGGATCATTTGGACATAGCGAAAACGAAATGGAGTTGTGCACCCTCGTTGCAGCGAGGCGTGCAATGTCGTTTATCGATGCTCACTGTGTAACACATTGTTGTTTTACAATAATAGCTCGCACATTGTTATGTTTGCCTAATGCAATTTCACATATGGCAAGTGTTAGGGGTTAAAAGTTGATTGTGGAGGTACCAAAGTCTGCCCTCATGCATTGTCGGGTAGGATTATTTCATGCCCTAGTACGTTGTCGGATTTCATTAGTAATGTGTACCTAATGTTGTCCTAAGTCTTTTGGCCAAAAGCATATGTATTACTACTATCTTAGGATGTTATTTTCTATCGGTTTTGGTGACTGCACTACACATATTTCTCTCTTACCTTATTGGTTACTTTCATCTTCCTTCTCGTGAAGGATAGGGCCACTCTCATTTCACAAGAGTTGTGCGGGGGAACTATAAGGCTCTTGGTTGGAGGTAAAGCGTTATGATGATACTCTTTCTCTCACTACGCGACTTTGGTATCAGGATGGATCTCTGGCGAAAGACGACAAGTGTTGTCGTGACGTAGATGTGAGATATTGTATTCATGCCATTTATTGTATTATTCGTATTTGAGACAAATGGATGTAAACATTATATATTGGAACCTATTGTAAATTGAAACATCTATCAAGTTGTAATGGATTGTAAAATGGTTAATGAAAGTGAGACTTATATATATTGATTATATGGATATTGAAGAATTGTAAACTTGTCTCGTAAATGTAAACCTAATTATGGAGTCGTAAATCATACAGTAAATTATTATAAACTATGAAATGAAATGGATCATTGTTGGAAATACTTCATGTCATGTTCTTGCTAAACTAATTGGAATAGTATAAATGGAATACACATGTTAATGGATTAATTGCAATTGTCTTAGTATAATTGGATGAGCACTTACATGCAAAATCATCCAAGCAATTGTACTTGATTTTGTAAATGTTGTTAATTCATAATAGAATTAAATGGAAGCAAATTATATGATTTAAATGTAATGACACAATCTACTTTGTTAGATAAAATTTGGATTACTCGTATTACTATTGTATTGCTTCTTGCATGTGTTTGATTAGTAAAGCGCGAGATTAGGAAATTGAGAGGGCATCAATTTTCATCCCCGATTGAGTGGAACGCGATTTGAAGTTCCAATTCAAAAAAAAATCTAGTGTGTTTTCCAATCGCCTATTGGGATCGTTACACAAAACAATTGTATTTTTGGTTGTATATGTGGGTGATTTGCTTCTAACAAGAAACAATGAAAGATACGCTACAAAATCCAAAGCACAATTAATGAAAGGTTTTGAAATGTATTTGGGATACGTTCATTACTATTTGGGTATTGAAGTGATTCAAAAATCGAAGTATGTATTCATCACACAAAAAAAATACATTGGTGAAATTCTAAGAACATTTGGAATGACAAATTGTAAACCACTCAGCACACCCATGGAACACAATTTGAAGCTAACATCATATGATACTTCAAAATTCGTAGATGCAACTAGATAGAGATGGCTCATTTAAAGTACGATCTATGTAACCACAACTAGACCAGACATTTCTTTTGAAGTTGTTCTTTCTAGATTCAAGCAACAACCTAGGGAAAGTCATTAGGTAGCAACAAAGAGTGTTTCAACATCTAGCGAGAACACATAATTTTGGGCTCGAAAACCCCAGGAAAGCAGATTTCAAATTGGTGGGATATTCAAACTCAAACTATGGAGATAATTTTGACAATGGGAAATCAACTACAGGTTTCCTAACGAACTTAGGAACAACAATCATCTCTTGAAATCCAAAGAAGTATTCATTGCCACCAAATTCTTCAGCAAAAGCAAAATATGTGGCAATCATAGAAGCAACCAAGGAAATACAATGGCTCAAAAGGATTCTTGCAGATTTACGGGTATAATAGATTTCTTCTACACCATTCATAGTTGATAACACTTTAGCAATCCAAATGGCCAAGGATCCAGTATTTCATAATCGAACCAAGCACATAAACCCCAAATATCATTTAATTTGGCATTATGCGAAAAGCAATAGTATCCAATTGCTACATTGTCCAACTACAAAGTAACCAATGGATACCCCAAAAAGGGCGTTTGGAAGAGAGAATTTTGAAAAGTTCAAAGGCATGCTTGGTCTCACTATAACCCCAATGGATTAAGGGGAGATGTAATATTATTATACATAATATATTTGATGCTAAGAGTAGAAGCTTTTCTCTAATAGTAAGATATGAACAGTCGCCTTAGAAGATGACCTGAAGAGCCACATTTGTGTGCTTTATATTGTGCCTTTTTCTCTCATTCAAGTTAATGGAATACAACTTTGGTTTGTACCAAATTCAATGTTAATCCTCAATCCATTCTTGGTTTAACAAATGCAACACCAATATAGTTTATTCATTGGCAGCATTACATCAACTTGAGACCAATCGCCAATGATACAATCTTACACATGTTCTACCAACCTGGTGGCTTATTTCAACAGAACACTTGTAAACCAGCATGCTTACAAACCACATTGTTAACCAAATGATCCAATCCCTCACAAATTGTGCAAAGTCTCTACATGCAATTATTTTTACAACCACAATGTAGGTTCTAAGTCCCCCAAAGTGGAATTGAATCCATTTCTCTAGTGTATTATCATGCTTACATAGACGCAAAACCCAACAACTTCCAATTTTTGCCTCGAAGCTACAAGTGACCCATATGACATTGAATGTGCCCCTATCCTCTATACAAGAGAGGACCCAAAGCTTCATAACACAAATCAATGCAATTGAGTTGACCAAACAATTACAATTATGGGTTAGGTAAATCCATGTCAGCTTCCTCAAACAATGGTGTGTTTAAAACTCAAAGTTTACGCTCTTGTGTTGTCCCTTTCTGCATAAATTTGCGCTCTCGCCTTCCAACAAAATTCTCGTAAGCTTAAGACAACTCGTAAGACTATGCCCCAATAGATGCATGTCACCCCTTGAGTAATGATTTGCAAGTATTTCGAGGTACATAACAATTGTGTGCGCGCAACAACACTTGCATGACACATTTACAAACAAATGCACAAAACACAACATGAAATATTGTGCACACGCAAGCAGCGCAAAAGAATAATTAGGCACATAACTAGACTTGCACAATATACCAAACAAACTACACACAATCAAAAATATCATGTGCTACTAGTCTTAGCATTTTTTCTAAACCTATTATATGTTTGGTTGATGCAAGTGAACTTGGATGCTCTCGCATCATACACCCTAGGTAAGAAAATGTGTGAGCTAGGTGCTCACAAACAAACCAAGTGTTGGAACCACCATTTCGACCTTTTGGTAAGGTCTTGGCGTGCCTATGCACCAATAGGTACTCCTCGCTTTCTAAGTGTTGGTTTTGGTTGGTAAAACCAACCCCCTCCACCAATGCCAAGTTTGTTCTTTTGCACCCATGTCCCTGCTCTCTATAGGCTAACTTCCTCTATCTATGCGGGGTGTCTCTTTCCTTTTCCACATTTTATTCCTTTCCACAACAATTTTATACATTGTCTATAGAAAAAAATGTGCACTACTCATCCTCTTGTTCACTTGTCTATGTGCTACATTCTCACATATTGTGGTGCACATTTCCCTTGTTATTTTGTCATCTCCCTTCACAAAGTTACTTCGTACTTCTGCACATGCTTGATCTATCCACCTTTCAATTATGCCTAGCAATGGCATTGTGCATGCTTTGGCTCCTTCTCATAGGATCTTCCTTTTCTTGCACGTAACCATATGAATTTGGTATACCCCTTTGCCTCCACCTCTTACAATTTCAGAATCTGAATCCATCCATCATTTCGCACTGTCATTGTGTTGGCTCTCCCACCATACAACATTTCCCAATCAAATTGGTAAGGTCTTACCAACAAAACATGACACGCATTCATCAGTAAGATATCGCACAAAATCTTGTCCATGAGCAAGCCAATCTTCATTTCCACTTCACATTGCTACTACATAATGCCTACTTGCCCCTCAACCAAGTCACCCTAGAAGGACTTGGATGTGGCATGCATTCCAATCCTAACTTCCATACCATCTCTGCAGACACCAAATTGTGTGTGGTTCCACTATCCACCACCACAACACAGCATTTTCCTCTCGTCGTGCATCTCGTTCGAAAAATGTGTCACCTCTCTTGCCACAACTTTTCTTTGTTTCGTGCAACCTTTAAACTGCCCTCACTGCAAGTAACACTTCTCCTTCAAGTTCATCTATGTGATGCACCATACCTTCTTCATCTTCTTGCACAATATGAGCACTTGCATCCTTTCTTTAACCATCGTCTTTGTGTGCATGTGGATACTTAAAAGAGCATTGTCCTACTTCGCCACACCGAAAACATGTACCGTTGAATCTTTCACCACAATCCCTCCCTTTTGCAAAAATGGTTCTTTCTTTGTTATATTGTACTTTTACACCGCTCGTGTTTGCTTCATTTTCTTGCTCATGCACCATTGGTTTTCTACCACTACTGAGTTTTCCTTGGTCCTCGTAACACTTCTTTTGCACGCCAACTTCTCCTCCTCTCTCAAGGCATATTGTAACACCTCTTTCATTGTCTGCATCTTCACTATGTCGATCTCACCCTAGATCACACATCATAGTCCATTGATACCACACTACCTTCTCTTAATCCATTTCACTATGACCAACCCGGATTGTGATTTTGTAAAACTCGGTGTATTCATTCACACTTGTCTCATATTTTACAATTTTTGCAACTACTTCAATAGATCCAACTGGTAATCACTAGGCAAAAATTTCCCTTCCAACTTCGCAACCATCCACTCCCAACAAATTGTCCTTACCCTTACTATTGCACTTGAGCTTAACTATTTTCCACCACAATGTCACATGACCTTTCAAATTGTTTGGCGCAATCTTCACCTTGCACTCATTTGCAATCTCAATGAACTAAAAATATTCTTCAATCTCTGTGAGCCAATAAATTAACTTTTTTACATTCAATGTCCCTGAAAAATAAGGAACCTCCAATCGCACTCTTCCAATCTTCGACATGGCTTTGAGAAGTCTCTCTTCACCATCATCCAAACAACCTCACGCTGAAACTATTGCATGTGCTACCCTCACTTTTTTCATTTCTTCTTCCACATCAATCACATCATCCCTCAAGACAAATCCTCTTTTCGGTCTTCCCACAGTCAATCTGATTTGCATTATACGCAACATTTCCACAATGTCATTAAGCCTTATTGTCACATTATTGGCTAATGTGCCTCCTCACTCTAC
Source organism: Taxus chinensis (assembly GCA_019776745.2). Lineage (NCBI taxonomy): Eukaryota > Viridiplantae > Streptophyta > Pinopsida > Cupressales > Taxaceae > Taxus > Taxus chinensis. The sequence continues at coordinate 262,194,837 of CM034151.1, read as the reverse complement.
ACTTTTTGGCGGTATCTAATATTCTCCGCAGATTTTAGATCTCTTACGCACCTCTTGCAAACATACATAGATCACTTGCATACCTTTTGCTTCATTGTGTTCTCTACATGCCTTGCAAAGATGGAGAACTTCACATCTTCACTTCATAGAATTGTGCATTGCTCTCATTCCAAATGATGCAGCTATAGTTAGAGTCCCTAGTGAAAGGATGCCTTAGACCAAGCCACAAATTACGTAGAAGAATATTAACAATAGCCAATTACAACGACAACAATATAGTTTATTCATCAGTAGGATTACATCAACTTGAGATCGATCTTTGATGAGA
>CM034151.1:261938816-262194009 GCA_019776745.2 Taxus chinensis | reverse complement strand
AAAGATGATAGGAACGTGGTCTTGACATTTACCATCAATGGGAGAGATAAAGCTATACGGCAGGATCGCAGATGGCGTTGCAAGCACAATAGAAGAAAGATTTAGAGCTGTGTTGGTGAATACTTCGAACTGGTTACTGACGAAGGGATATTGCCTTGATGAAGCATTGATGAATCAAATCACAGGCAACTTCGGCACAGGAGATTCCCTCAAGCGAAAGCATGAAGGAGAAAGCAGCAGAAGGTCCAAGAAGTTGAAAGTACACAGAAGATCTCAAGAGAAAGAGAAGACCACTTCTACGGCCATAGCTTTGACTCCGACTTCTCCAGTACCCAGAGGATCACCAACTATTGCACCACAACAGCAGGATGCTTCCATGCCTTCATTGAAACCAACAACGTTCGTCTTCTCTCCGCAGCCACTTCGTTCATCACTCGTTCCAGAAGAGGTGTTGAAGCCACAGATGACGGAGTTCGAAAGAGCTCTGTCCTTGGATGTTTTAGAAGATGGCAGCCATGATACTATGGCACTTTCTGATGGAGAGGATGCAGAGCAGGAGATGGTAGTGCACTCAGCGACTTCTCACTCTCTGAGAAGTATTTCTCGGAATGGTTAGCTTTGCAGTTGGTTCCGGAAGCAAGAGTAGAGATGAACTTAGAGGAACATGACTTGCAGCTACTTCAGGATCTTAGCAGAAGAGACAGAAGGCCTAAAGTTGCTAAAGCAACTTCTAGGTTGATCATCAAGGATTCGGGAGAGAAGTTTGCTGAGATATCAATTCCGGCGGAAGGAAAGGTAGAAGAGGAGCTCACGGCAGAAGATGTGACGGTGACCAAAATACCACTCGGTCAAGCTACCACTGAAGGATTGAAGTAGGACACGCAGACGTTGCTGGATGCTTTGTTCCTTAGGCTTGACAGTGAAAAGGCGGAGAAAGAAGAGCTGCAGAAGCAAATATCTCAATTATGTGAGATCATAGCCAAGGTTGCTAAACCTCCGTTCAGCCCATTTTAGCGCAGGTGAGTGATCATCTTATGCAGGAAATGGAAGATGCAAGCATCAAGTAAAGGCTATTGACGAATGGAAGGATCTGATTATTCGTCAAGCTTCTGTGCAAATTGGGGGAAGTGCCCAGCCCGCCTAAAGGTTATGAACGATGCAGCAAATCAACTAAAGCAACTGATAGAAAGCATAGAAGGAATGAATACAGTTGCAGAGAGTAACTTGAGTATTTTGGCCGAGATCAACAAGTTGCCGGGAGATGTATTGGTTGGAGAACAAATTGTGCCGGATGGATCAGTCGAGAAGGGGAAGCAGCTAGAGTTTGCAGTATCTTTCCGTTTGGAGATCTGCAGAGTTTTGCTGAAAAGGATGCAGGCGCTTGAGAGTAGAACATCAGATTTGCCGGACAGTATCATTTCTTTCACTGAGGAAAGAGTGGATGGAGGTGTTACTTCATACGTGCGGATTATTTCTAATGAGGTGCATGATTCCCTGGAAAGTTCTCTTCTGATGGTACAAAAGAGAATTGATAAAGCTACTAAGCCTTTCACGATGAACTCTATCAGTAGGCTGGTGACACTGCAGGCAGACATTGCGAGATTTGGGCCAAGTTTGGAAGAAGTGGAAGTATGCAGCAAAGTGTTGAATGAAGGGTTGCTGCAATTCAGGACAGAAAAGGAAGCAGTAGCTAAAACAGATGGAAAGATGCTAAATTATATGTTCGACAAGTATATTAGATATCAGAACAAGAAGAAGATGTAGATGTTACAGCTGGCATGACTTCTTCTATTCTTTCTTCTTCTACTTTTTATGTTCCCGGATGAAATTGTAAACTTCTAAGTTATTGGTTTTGCAACCATTACTTGAAGTCATGTGGAACCTTTCTATTAGTTAAGTGATACATGTGTCACTTAAGAAGAAGTTAGTTGAGGATGATTGCCAAATGTCATCTTTACTTGTTGTTCATGCTTTAGTTCAGTTTGAGTCTTCTATTTGTACTTTCCCTCCTACATTCTATAAGTAGGAGAAGAACCTCCGGGTTAATGATCAATCAGAATTTGTAAGAAGCAATCTTGTGTTCTAGACTTTGTGCTGAACCCTTGAGAGCCACTTGTTGCAGAGGAATACAAAGAAGCAGGTTTTCGGAGAACTTTGTGTCACGGCGCACTGTGTTTCTTGCTTTTAAATCTTAGATCTTTAAAGTAAACTTTGTGTTATTTTAGATCTGGATCTAGAACTGCCTTTGCTTTATAATTCTGTGTGTTCAAATCTATTAAGTTTCTTCTATGTGCATGCAATTAGCTCTGCTATCTACTAATTGGGATGCACATCTTCCTTACTTCTTCTCTGTAATACCTTGACTTTCTTCTTCTATAATTTTTCCTTTCTTAAACAGCTGCTTACTTGCTGCAAAACTTCTTAGTTATGGTTCATGAACTAAGTGGTTAAAGTAAAACCCCTGATAGATAAAAACACATTTATATTGACAAATCTGACACGGGAGCCTCACCGGTTAAATGAGGGAGATTTATCTTATGATTGCCTAGGTTTGATGCTATGCAGAAAATCTAGCCAACACTATGAGTGTACGTGAGAGCAATATTTGCAAGCGCTAGATGATGTCATTATAGTTGCCAATTTGGAAAGATTGGTGGTTTCCCACTTATATCCTTCCAAACACCCAAAAAGGGGCAAGGACGATGATTTCAGCTGTGACCAAACTTGTTGAAATAAGATATGGGAAGGAAGAGACTAGGTGATGTGTTCGATGAGGGCTGAAAATGTCACCTTAGGCTTAGGGGAGGTGTAACTGATAAGGGGTACTAGATAGGGATGGATCATCAAGGAGTTGCGTGGAGAGAAGTATGTGTAGAATCACGAGTGGAAACTAGGAGGTGATCTAAGGTACTCAAATTGTTCTAAGGCTCTGGGTCAGTATGAAATGATCTTAGCCCGACCCCACCCCAACTTGAGATATGTCATGTGACGAGAAGCCAATATGCCAAAAATCTCATGCAAACAAGTCAACAATTATTTTTTGATATATATAAACACTAAAATCAACCTCTTAGTAAGAATCAAGTTCAAAATCAAAACCAAAATGTAACAACTTCTGTAGATGTACAAGGTCTTGTGACACAAATGGTACAAATGCAAACACTTACTTTTGGCCGCATAGCCCAAATACAAAATCAGGTTCCAAAGCACGAACAATTTTCAACCTTTTGCTTACCAAATAAATGGGGTAGTCCTTGTAGGGAATTGTCCTTTGCCATCTTCTTTGCCAAATAGAATGTGGCAATGATACATATCACCACCAGTTGACTATAGGATCATACAAATGTTACAAAACAGGCCTTTAACACCTCACATAACCAACGTCAACGTCAGAACAATTGTCCCTATATACACCTTATTTTTAACTCTTACTAATGATTTCTCTTTGTAGGCTGTTGATACATTAATCTCCCGGAGTGCATGCCTTAAGGGGTGTAATGAGAATGTGCAGGTTGGTTAGAGGTATGTGGAGAGTGTCGTTGTGTGCCTATATGCCCTAGGTCACTCTAGCATGCGGTACTATCCTCTAACTACCTTCTTACGACCACTTGATATCCTCAGTTCTATCACCTGCATACCTACTTGCAACACCCTCAAATCCCCTTTAGATCGCCTTCACATCTGCTCTCAAGTCCTTGCTCCACTTCCACGCTTTTCCCCTTTAGAACTTCTTAGCCGAACAGTTTGTAACTGCAGGGTATGTTCCCCTATGAATAGGCGTTATTGTTGTCATTCCTCTCAACTCAGATAATGACATTGTCTCTTTCCTTGTGCTCGCCAAGCCATCCTAAAAGGTCTTAAAGGTTTAGTGGAGCTTATACTTTGAATCTACTTTGGAACATTGGGTTACTAGGAGTGACAAGAACAAGAGCTGCACAACAAGGTTTGTGAAGTCTTTGGAATCCCAACTTTATTCTACTTAGGTCTTCTACCTATCCTTCTTGTGATCTACCCACAAAAACTCTCTCATAAGGTGCTACTAGCCTAGAGGGTAAGTATCTCTAACCTTTCTTTTCCCTCTATATTTTGTATGATCGATTATACTTGGTGTATCATGTTTTAGACTAAGATGGAGTAGCATATTCTTTGTTTGTTGCATTATTCTATTATTGGCCCTTACCTATTACTGCCACATGACTTTACAACCCTTAGCTTAGATATCTTATAATACTTGTTTATTACCTTTATACTTACAACCTTAGGACTGTAGTAAGACCCCATCCCATACCCTAGACATAGGCTTTGGAAACTTACGCTTTTGATAGATTGTGGATTATCGTCTTCTAGATCCATGACTATTACACCTCTTGGTATTCTATTTTTGGCTTGTGTGTTGGCCCTAGTATGGTCTTCTACTTACATCACAATCTTTATCATTGAGAAGAGAGAGGATAATCATATTGAGCTTCGTACCCGAATACATTCTGCCAAAGCTGATGTGAATCTTACTCCACTATTGATCGAGTCAAAAACATTTATTTTTATCTCCTATTTTATCTCTTTTCATATCAACTTCTTATCTCCTTTTAGCTCCTAAGCTTAACCATCATGCTTTTTCACCTTCTCATGTCTTTCATTTACCTCATGCAATCCTCCTATAACTTTTCACATATAATAATGTCTTCTCCTAGATCTACCCATGATGACCCTTTCATCATCAAAGATTTGGATAATAATATTAGTTACATCCTTATTGGGGATGGATTACTCAAAATGATCCTAAATTATCTCACATGGCCGAAGATCCACAAAAGAATCTTCTCTTTCTCTATCACCCAATTCACGGTTGTAGATCTAGAAGAGGATCTTGCCTTCCTCATTATCATGGATGGAGATCCAAAAAGGATCTTCCCTTTCTCCCCTCTGTCATGGACGGAGATCCACAATAGCAGCTTCCCATCTCTCATGGCCAAAGATCCACAAGAGGATTTTCCCATATATGATCCATTCCAATGTAAATATTCCAACTTTCACCAAGATACTAGCGACGATCTTTCATCTTCAACCCTTCTGCCCACCCTTTATTGGAATCCACCAATTGGGCAATTCACCTACGATCTGTTTATTTACTTGTCCATATCATCACCCTATGACATTTATTTTTTTTATTTTACTTTATTTCACTTCCTAAATATCCTACTGCCTGAATATCCTACTTTATTGTTATTTTCATGGCCTCGATATCCTGTTGCTTGAATATCTTTGTTTTCTTTAATTTTTACAACCTATTTTTGATATTTTATCCTTGTTGGGTTCATACGACCATTGTTCTCCTTACGGAGCACTTTGGTAGATTTGTTTTACTTTATTTTTACAACTTGCCTTTGATATCTCATCCCCCTTGGGTTTATACAGAAACTACCCTCTCCTTAAGCTACTATGGTAATTTATTTCATAGTCTCTTTTACAACGTATCGTTGATATCTTTTCCCTCTTAGATTTTATCAGTCTTTATGCTTGTGCTGGACCTATAGTAGGTTTATAATGCTATCTTATGGCATTTCTAGAAATCTACAGTTACTACATAGTCTAGTTTATTATCTCTTTGAGCCTTCATTCCCTATAAAACAAAACCTCTCTTTTGTGGTAAACTACTAGCTCTATCCTTCATTGTATAGCACTATTATCTTTGTAACCTTCATTTGTCTTGCTCCTCTCACTTGAGGTACCCTTAAGTTGGAGACGAGATCACACTTTTTATTAGGGTAGGTCTATAGGTACCTAAACATCTTGATTGTAGTTTCTCCTCTTTAGCAATCAAGTGTAAGCTCTCAAGCTATGTTATCTTTTATACCCATTTGATCAGTCTTCCAAATTTGTATGGAGGAACAATAAAAGTAAAAAAAATTGAAAGCCATATTATGAAAAGAAAAATCAAGTACAAGGAAATAAAAAGGTAATTATTAGGAATATAAAGTCAATCAAAAACAAAACGACATGATATCATTTGGCAGGCCCCCTATCATAGTTAAAAGCTCAAAGCCTCAAACTCCGCAATTATCCTTGTCACAAAGCCTGAGGTCCTTCGGGGTGGAGTAGGGTTTTTTGATTGGGTTAGGAGGCCACATACACATCACCTAACGACTCTTCCTTTTCATACCAATACCTAGTCCTTGTAGTAGGCCTATGACGCCTTAAGTGAGGTCTTGATGAATGGAGAAAATGTTGTGGGAAGGTAGGAACATTTCTCTTTTCTTGCATTTGATGGCTGATATGGGATCTCTTTACACTTCACTAGTTTTCCTAAGACAAATCCACATACTTGGGTTCCTTCATATTGTTGTCCAAAATTAACACCCATGCTATTTGAACAACTTCGTTCAAGTTATAGACTTAGGAGGCTTCAAGTAGAAGGTCCGAGGAATAGAGGATCAGGATGTTCCGTGGAATGAAGAGACAGTGTATCACGGAAGCTGGAAAGTCCACACCACAAAGGAGAAAACCTGCGAAGTCCTACGCCCTGGGAAAAAGTGAAGAATGCAATGCAACATCGCGAGGCATAGAAAAGAAGGTTGAGCACGGAAGGAATAAAGGAAAATTCTGCAGGAAATAAAGCTTGCACAAACTGAAGAGTTGTGGTACAGGCAAATTAAGAGTTTGCGGTATGAAGGAAAATCCACTGAATGAAGAGTCTGCGATACAAAGAAAATGCCGCAGAGGGTGAAAGACTCCACAAAACGTAATATACGCTGTGTGATGAAGAGCATTGATGCCGTAGAAGGTAAAATAAAATCACGAGGTCAGAGGATGATTGCAGGTCAAGGTGGAAGTCAGGAAGAGAACCGCAGATCATCTAGGATCCGCCAAATGCAAATCAAATCTGCAGGAGGCGAAAGCAAGGTAGCGGATTTTCATAAGTCTATGGAATACAAAATGCTGCACCTAACTTAGATCAGACACCAACCACCCCAACAACCAACATTAAATCTTGAACGACGCCACCCTCTATCCCAAGTGATTTGATGGTGTGTGATTGGAGCAATGCTAAGCGCCCACCCCCTAGTCTGCAAATTGAATGACGATTGGTCCTTAGTGGTTAGCAAAGTGGTTGCATTTATTCATTACTAAGCGTGATCTGATTCTCTCTTCTCTTCTCTTTATTTCCCAATAAATTTAAGTGCTATGACACATAAGAACTCTCTTTTTTGTTAAGTCCGAGAGCTTTGCCCTTTTGTGCCTAAAGCTTTTGCTTGCGGACCTCTATGATGCATCTGTGAAGTTTCACACGCTTCTATTTTGTGGAATTGTAAATGGTTCAATTCTTGATAGTATATGCAAGGTTGACTTCTTTCCTTTGAATTTTTTAGTGTCTAATGTGAATATCTCTATCTGCTTGCACATTTTTAGTCTTATTCTGATTGTTTCTCCCATAGTTTTGTGCCTATTCTTTAAAGTTTGACATGCAACGCTATATATGTGTCTTTGAAACCAAAATCGAACCTTGTTTTTGCATTCTCTTCTAACCCTAGTCCTTTAGAAAGCTTAGATTAGGATTAGTTAGTTGTAGTTTTAGTATTGGCTAGTGCAATTGCAGTGAGCCAAAGTAGAATGAACCAACCTTCTCTAGAGATTGACTTCAAAAGGTGCCATTGTCCCAAACTTTGGAGGTCTTTCCATGTTTCACTGAGGTGCTGGGCTCAGACTTCGTAAAGGGTGCAATCTCAGGTGACAACAGTTTATGGCACGCATGGTGGGACAATTTGATTCACATATAGCTCACTTCTGATCATATTTCATTAAGATTGGTGTGTATCTTAGTGTTATTCTGCCTTTGGAGGCATAATTCTACACATCTGGTGACTCCCAAATTCATGTCTATTGTTTTCAAGCAGTCCAGTGCCCCCTTTTCATGAGAAGGATACAAACAAGACAAAGTTGTGCTTGAGGAGATCCAATCGAGCACTTGCAACTTTCACCAAGGAGAAGAAGAAAGGGAAGACCAACTCAAAGATCTCCAGTACTTTCAAATAGAAGTCTTTCCACTCCTCCCCCGATAGGTCCTTCTTTTTCTCTCCCAAAAGTTTAAAGCCTACTCCTTTCATGTCTCATCAAAGAAACTTACCTTTTGTGACCTTTGATGGAGGTAGTCCTTTAGCTTTGGCGGCTCATAATAATATCCCAGTTGTTGCTTTAAAGGAAATCCCATTTTTTACTGGTGAAAATCTCACCACCCCTATAGAACATATTCAAGATGTTGCTAATGCATGCTCAGTCCATTTTATAACTACTAACGATGTAGCAACTAGACTTTTAGCTTCTTCCCTTAAAGAAAAAGCACTACAATGATATACAAGTCTATGAGCTGCTTCAATCCATTCATGGGATGAGCTTGGAGAAGCATTGTGCTGACAGTCTGTAGAAAAAGTGGATAACATTTCATTATTGGAACAACTGATAACTTCAGATTTTAGAAAATTTGGGATAGGATTCCAGCCCTTCTTAAGCCAACTCCCCAAGGTGCATTTCTATATTTTTTAGGAGCCCCTAATTCGGATATTGCAATGATGATTTAATATATGGGAGCGACAACATTACCTGATGCATATATAATAACTATTAGACCTGAAAATTGCCAAATTCAAGCTAGTAAAATAGCCCCTAGGCTTCCCACCCCTCTGTTTCTAGAATTGCCACAAAGTATTCAGCCTTCTCTTGCTCCTATCCCAAAACCAAATACTTCCTCAACTGCCTCCACATCTTATTCCTCCCACAAGCAAGATAATAGTAATGATCTCAGAACCTTGGTGAAGAATTTATCTAATAAAATTGTCTCCTTTGAAAGAAAGCAAGCCCAAACACCTAGGAACTACTCAAGTTTTAATCAAGGGCAACCTTCAAATCAGATGTTTAATCAAGTTATCAGCAGCAAAGAGCTCTATATCCAAATCAAAGATGTGGCCAAAATAATCAGACAAATAGATTCCAAGGCCATAATCCAAATTTACCCATTCAAATAGTTGCTCCTACACAACAACTTCCTGCTGCTGGCACAAACAATGCACTTGTTCCAGTTCAAAACAATGTAATCCAAGAAGTTGAGTGGTGTTTTCCATGCAGTCAACCACATAATCAAAATACCCGTGCAAATGTCGTACAAGTTTAGATCCTCATGGTGCAAAATTCTACCAATCAACAAGAACCGTTGATAGAAATGGAAAGTCTCAATGTAGAGAGAACACAAGAAGCTGCCCCAAAGACTAGTCTCATGTTCTGTAGTCCAAATGTGTTTTGCATGGTCAATCAAGCCCCAGATACATTAAGTGGTTTGCAAGTTCATGTCACGAACAATACAAGATCAAAGAAGAGACAGGAATTGTTGTTCCATCCCCTCTAGTGCAAGATAATATGCCTCTCAAGGAAAAACAATCCGCGTTAGACTCGAGCAGAAACATGCAAATGGATTCATCCCACGACTCCGCTTCTACAAAAGAAATCAGTCCACCGCAAAGGGTACCAATTCTACTGCTTGAACAAGCAAGAAAAATATCTTCAGCAACTTCGATGCATAAATCCGTGGGTATCCCTCTAAACATTATCGAACAAATGAAAAGGACAAATCTGAATGCGACTATGTAAGACACCTTAACTATACCATCTCAGAGGGATCTCTTGCAAGAAGCCTTGAAGTAGCTTCTGCAATTTGAACCTGTTATGCGTAACACAGATTCTGCTGTTAACCTATGTCAGCCAAAGGATGAACAAGTAAGTAGACCTAAGAAACCACCACCTTTCTATATGTCCTTGGTTGTGCGAAAGCCCCTTATTTATAACTGCATTATAGATTTAGGTGCTAGTACTTCTGTAATGCCCAAGAAAATAACAAACATTTTAGGCATTGAGTACAGTTCAACTCTCAGAGAGTTTTTCAACTTAATGGTTCAACAGTCAAAATACTAGGAGTCATAAAGAATCTTGAGTTAACCTTCATGTTTGTCCTAGTTTGACTATCACTCAAGATATTTTAGTCATTGACTCACCTCCTATTGTTGTCCTATGCCTATCAAGAGATTTTACAACCAACGTGGGTGGACATTTGTATTTTGATTGGTCTCATATGCTCTTAAGGATCAGATTTGGTACAAGATTTACCATTAGAGTTGAGTCAATTTCATCTTATCGCGTTGAATTCTATGACCCGCCCCCCTCAACTCTAATTGCATGATCCAAGAAGAGGAGGAAAATGAATCTGTGTCAATTCAATAGATTTCCCCCACCTTGCTCAATACCTGATCTTTTATTACATGAGTGAGCTAAGGAGCATTATGAGTTTGACCCATATGACACAACAGAGGAAATTGGTTTAGGTACTTTTAGTATCCATGAACAAGATTTTGTTCTCCCCATGTCACACAAACTAAAGAATGAAGCTCCAGGCTTGTGGAAGATGTTCTTTGATGGTTGAAGGAGCAGAAATGGGGCTGTAGCTAGTGTGGTTTTGATTTCTTCAACTGGCAAGAAATTCTTCTTTGTTCATAGTTTGCTGCTTGCATGCTCCAACAATGTGGCAGAGTATGAGACAACCTTCACAACCAAATGGGGAACATATGCCTATGAGAAAATGCCATTTGGGTTGACCAATGCTGTTGCTACCTTTCAAAGGGCTATGGATATTGTATTCAAAGGCTTCATAAACAAATTTATCTTGATCTACTTGGATGATATCACAATTTTTTCAAAAGTGGGTGAAGATCACATGAGACATCTTGAGAAACTATTTGAAAGGTGTAGAGAGTTTGGGGTGTTACTCGACTGAAAGAAATGCATCTTTGTGGTTTTGCAGGGCAAACTTTTGGGTCATGTTGTCTCAAAAGAAGGTATTGCTATCAACTCGGAAAGAATCTCAGCCATTCTCTCTCTTTCATTACCAGCTCACAAGAAGGCATTACAATCTTTGCCATCACTTGGAGAAGGAAAGATTATGAGTTGAAATAAAGTCACTTCGAGAAGCAAGTTATTGCCATCATGAGAGCCCTCAAGAAGTTCAAGTGTATGCTCGCGGCCAACTGCATCAAGGTATTAGTTTCTCATCCTAATGTGAGAGACTTCATAATGGGAGCTGAAATCAGTGAGAAGAGAGCTAGATGGGTGACAAATATTGTGGAATATGATGTGACTATCAAGGCCACGAAGTTACTAGGGGCAGGGGATTTCGTGAACAGTTGGCTATTGATGCTGTTAATGATCAAGAATTTTTTTTTTCTTAGAGGAAGAGGGGGAACAGTTAACAAAAAATCCGCCTAATGGAAATAGTTGGACATATGACATGGCTAGATTCTTGTCCATTGGTGAATATCCTTTTGGTTTGAATAAAGCTAAGAGGCAACATTTAAGGCTACAATTCATTTCTTATGCATTGATAGTCGGAGTTCTATTTAGGAAGAGTCTGGATGGGGTGTTACTAAGGTGCATGGAAGGAGAACAGGTAAACAAGGTTAATGCAGAGTTCCATAATGGCTTCTTTGGTGGTCATTTCTCTTCAAGAGCCACAACAATTAAAATCTTAAGAGCAAGATACTTTTGGCCCACATTGTTTATGGATGCACATCAATGGGTCCGAAAATGCAAGGAATGTGCTCTATTTCCTAGCAAACAGAAGATGATGACTCTTCCACTTAAGTCAATCCAAGCGGATCAACCTTTCTCTCAATGGGGTCTTGACTTCATTGGCATGATCAATCCAATGTCAAGTGCTGGCCACAAATGAGTTTTAACTGCAACTGATTACTTCATTAAGCTGACAGAGGCCGTGAAACTCAAAGAAGCAACTGAATCAGCCATATTAGACCTTTTAGAAGATATTCTAATAAGGTTTGGGGTTCCCTGAACCATAATTTCTGATAATGCTAAGGCTTTCCTAGGTCACAAAACTTCTGATTGGGCTCTTATACATGGCATTTACATGAAGACTTCTTCCAACTATTACCCTCAAGATAATGGGCTAGTTGAGTCTACCAACAAAAACCTGATCAGACTTGTTGGCTAGATTTTCTGCATAGTTGAAAACCTAGGCAGTCATGAGATAAATCTCTCTCATTTACTGGTGAGGCTCCTGTGTAAGATTTGTCAGTTAAATATGCTAGTATCTATTTGTGGGTATTATTTTAACCATGCAGCTCATGAACCATAGCTGTATAGTTTTGCAGCAAGTAAGCAGCTGTTAAAGAAAGGATATATCTGATGAAGAAGAAAATAATAAAAACACAAGAAAGAAAGAGGGAAGATGTGCAACCTAATCAATAGATTATAGAGTTGATTGCATACACATAGACAGAACAGATAGATATTAACATACAAAATTATAAGCAAAGGGAACTTTCAGATCTAGATCTAGAATAACACAAAGTTTATGAATACATCTAAGACAGAAAGTTAGAAACAAAATGCACTGTTGACACAAAATTCTCTGGAAATATGCTCCTTTCTATTCCTCTGCTTCAAATAGCTATTAGGGGTTTCAGCACAAAGTCTGGAACACAAGAATGCTGCTTACCAATTTTGATGATTAACCCAAAGGTTCTTCCTCTACTTATAGAATGTAGAAGGGAAATTACAAATGAGAAACTTAACTGAACTAGAACATAAACAAGAAGTAAAGATAACATTTGAAAATCATCTTCCTTTAATTCCTCTTTAAGTGACATGCATCAGGATCTATAGTCAAAATTATACACATCTGTCACTTAACTTATAGAATCGTTCCACACAACTTAAAGTAATGGTTTTCAAACCAATAACTAAAAAGTTTTACAATTACATCCGGGAACGTAGAAATAGAAGAAGAAAGAGTAGAAGAAGAAAGATCTGCCAGTTGTAACATCTGCATCTTCTTTGTGCTTTGATACTGAATATACTTGTCGAACATGTAATTCAACTTTCCATCTGTTTTAGCCACAACTTCTTTTTCTGTCCTGAATTGCAGCAAGCCTTCGTTCAAAACCTCGATGCACGCTTCTTCATCCTTCAAGCTAGGCCCGAACTTCTTAATGTCTGACTGCAGTGTTACCAGCTTACTGATGAAATCCATCGTGAAAGGTCCAATAGCTCCATCAATCCTCTCTTGCACCATCAGAAGAGATCCGTCCAGGGAATCAGGCACTTTGTTAGGAATGGTCCTTTTGTATGAAGAACTGTTCCCGACCACTTCCTCGATGGTGAAAGCAATGACATTGTCTGATAGTGATGATGCCATACTCTCAAGCACCCGCATTCTTTTTAGCATGATTCTGAAGATCTCCAAGCGGAAAGAAACTGCAAACTCAAGCTGCTTCCCCTTTTCAACTGATCCATCGAGCACAATTTGTTCTGCAGTCAAAACCTCCCTCGGCAGCTTATTTATCTTGACCAAAGTACTCAGGTTACTTTCAGCTACTGTGTTCATGTTCATCGTGCTTGTCACTAGTTGTTTCAACTGAACTGATGCATCCTTCATAACCTTTAGACAGGCCGACACCTCCCTGAGTTGTACAGAAGCTTGGCGAATGATTAGATTTTTCCATTTGTCGATAGCCTTAACTTGGTTACTTGCATCTTCCACTTCTTGCATCAGATGATCACTCACCTGCTTATGTGTTGAAATTGGTTGAGTGGAAGATTTGGCAACTTTGGAAATAATCTCGCACAACTGAGACACCTGTTTTTGAAGTTCAACTTTTTCCGCCTTTTCTTTGTCAAGCCTAAGGAACAAAGCATTTATCAATGCCTGCGTGTCTTGCTTCAATCGTTCAATAGTGGCTTGACCTATGGGTACTTTGGTCATTGTTACATCCGCTGCCGTGAGCTCACCCTTCTTCTTTCCTTCTGCTGGAATCGATACCTCAGCGAACTTCTGCCCTGACTCTTCAATAATCAACCTCGAAGTCACTTTAGCAACTTTAGGTGTTCTGTTTTTTCCGCTCCAAACTCAGGAGCAGCTGCAAGTCATGTTCCTCCAAGTTGATCTCCTCTCTAGCCTGTGGGACCGACTGTGAAGCCAACCACTTTCAGAAATTGCTTCTCGGAGAATGAGAAGTTACCAAATGTACCACCATCTCGTGCTCTGGTTCCTCTCCATCCGAAATTACTACAGTGTTGTGGCTATCGTCCTTTGTATTATCCAAAGACAAAGCTCTTTCAAATTCTGCTATCTGCAACTTTTGCGTTTCTTCAGGAAGAGGTGCTGATCGGAGAGGCCGAGGAGAAAACACAAATGTTGCCGGATTCAACAGAGGAACGACAATATCCTGTTGAGGTGCAAAAGTTGGTGAAGTACTTGACGTTGGAGAAGTCGGGACTCGCACCATAGCCGTAGAAGTGACCTTTTCCCTCGAATGAGACTTCTTGTGCACTTTAAGCTTTTTAGGTCTTTTGTTGCTTTCTCCCTTGTGCTTCCTTTTGATGGAATCTCCAGTGCTGAGGTTGCCTGTGATCTAATTCATCAAAGCTTCATCAAGGCAATACCCCCTTTGTCAGCAACTAGTTCCAAGAGTTGACCAGAACAACGGTAGACCTCTTCTCGAGCATGTGGCAGCCACCAATGTTCTCCTGAAGTGCAGCTCTATCCCCTCCCATCCGATGGTATGTGTCAAGTAACACAGGCCCATCTTCTGTAAGATCCGTAGGTATCTGTGCTAATCCATAATCAAACACTTGTTGTGCTGATAACCTGTTGAAGTCTTTCTTCTTAACTTCGTACTCGCTTCTGCACTTCATCCAGAAGTCTTCTAACGAAGACACATGCGCGTATTCTATGGAGATTGTCTTTCTTGCTACCCCATATGGATCGAAGTTCAACCGTGCTAGGAAGAACTCATGCTCATACTCAGAGAACATCTCCACTTCAATTCCTCTGGCTCTATAAATGCTCTGGCAGCTATAATAGCCCATTGTGATCAGAGAGAATCCTGTAGGCCTGTGCCGTTTCGACTGTAGGTCATGCATCTCCACGAGTTGTCTGCATAATTCCATGATGATTAAGCTGTCTCTTGGATATCTGGGCAGTTTGACTAGTTACCCTGAAAAGTTGGTTGCCCTAATGCATGTGAAGTCAACGAACTGGATGAAGATACAACCATGTTGGGATACAACTTCCCAAGCTTCCTTGCTTACCCTATTGGTCTTCAGATCACCATTCAGTCTGCAAATGAATCCATAGAAGAATCCATTGTTGACCACCTTGTAATCTTTATTGCATTCAGGCACAGTAAGCTGCGGATAACACTCAAAAATAGGATCCTTCGAGAGTACGCCCCGTCTATCCAGCTTGGAGAAGATATCCTGTGAGGTTGCTGCATATACCAAATATGAAGTCATTTTGAAGCTGTAAGTCCGCCTCACACTTCGGAGCTGCTCACTGATATTGTCACTGATGATTTCCGACCAATTGATTATAGAATCTGCTTTGTTGATCTCAATGGTCCTGATGAAGGCATACATCCATGAGTGGAAGTTGTGAGCGTTAGCTTTGCCATTTATCCTGTATAGCAATTTGGTAATGTCATCCACCTCCTGCACCAGATTGGATCATGGAAGAGTCCTCGGGAACTTGGATGGAGATTTGGGCTTCTTCATATACCTGTTGTTCATTATACCCACACAGTTGACTTTATGCTTCTCCCATCTGTTGCCGGCGTCCAACATGCTGATAGTAGTCACCACCTGTCGTGTTGGAATCTTCAGACAATAATTGATGAACTGAGCATCCAGCAGGATTATTGTCTTCCCTGCAGCATTCTGGATTGATCTGGATAGTGGATGGTACGACCTGGCACAGTCCATGATGAATTCTGGCAACTGAGCTGTGAATGGGAATGCTGAAGCTCGAATGATTCCACTGCTTTTAACTGCCCGCATGAGAGAAGTCTTTCCAGCTCTGGATCTGTCAATCAATTTGGAAAGAGGTTCTGGGCTTAGATCTGTGTCTTCGATGTCAACAAATTTGGAAGTAATGCATGATTCCGCTGAGCTTTCTCTTTGATTACGCTTTGCGATGGCCAGATCTATCTTTTTGTTTGAGCAACTCTTTTTCTTTTTATTTTGCCAGAATTCTTTACAACTGGTGCAGATCTGGGAATTTTCTTCATATTTGGAGGATATATTCAATGTATCTAACATTGATTTAAGCTCCCTTTCAATTATATAAGCACCTGTAATGAATACCTGCAAGTAATTTAGACAAAGACGACAACCGGAACATGAACACTTGATTTTTATCATAAAAATCTGCATATAAATCCCGCTGCCCTAAAATTTGAGGCTTTGCTTGCATGCAAAGCAAGCATAAATGTTTTCAACTTCACTTGGGCACCTGTACCAATATGCAGATAATTAACCAAGCCTAAAACAAGCTCCTCCAATCCTAGGCGCCAAACCGTGAAGCTTTCCGACAGTGAAAAACACTTCTTTGAGCAAAAATTCTCCTCCTTTGGGTGCCAAAACTGTTTGGGCTGCACTCCTTTGCTAGAAGAATTAATTAATTCATCATTATGGCAGCCCATGCTTATATAACCTTCATCATTCTATAATTAATAATTGCCTGTCCTATTCCTGACAATTAAATAATTAATAAGCATGTTTTTCTCTCCAATTTGGGTGCCTATTTTATGCATGCTCATGGCTGCCATTAAATAAATAAATTTAATTTATTTTTAGCCCTCTACTTTCACTTAATATTATGCTTTGACCTTCTATTTCTCCATGCTCGAAAATTAGGAATAAGAAACCATTAATAAATACTTCAAAAAACATTATTTATCCTCCAAATGGGTCGCACTTTTTAGCATGCTCTAGGGCTGCATTAAATAAATTATTTTAATTTATTTTTAGCATTCTACTTCCAGTCTTCTTTGACTTCTCCTTATGCATTGATTTTTGCTCATCCCTGGGCGCCAAAATTTGAAGGGAGACTATTAATAAATGCCATTAAATAAATTAATTAATGCTCCAAAGGGGTCGCACTTTTTGGCAAAGGCTAATTTCTATATTTAAAAGTCAATTTTGATGGGATTATTCACCCTGCATGGCAGCACCAAAAATCCCATTATCCACTTAAGCTGTTTTCCTTCCATAATGGGATTTTTTATGTTGCAAGGCAGGTAAGAAATATCGATCAATGCCTTAAGTGATTTTTCTTTATTTTATAATGGGAATTTTCACCCTGCATGGCAAGTAAGAAATTCTTGTCTGCGTGCTGCCTCTAATTTTCCCATTGTAACTTAAGTGACTTTGCCTTTATGGGAAAAGGTACTCTGCAAGGCAGGTACAAAAATCCCACCTGCGTGCTGCGACCAAAAATCCCACTGCAGCTTAAATCCATCCATTCCCAAAAATGCGACTTGTCTAGAAGTTTTTTTGTGCACGACTTCGTCTTTTTAAAGAGAACCTGACTTCCTGAGGCTAATTCCTTCTGGCATGGCGACCATAAATGATCTCTAGGTACTCTAGGCAAGAAAACAGACTGTACTAGCGAAGGAATTGACCTAGGGACATTTCACAGAGAAAAATATGAGAAAAATAAAAAAAATGCAAAACGTTGTCAGAAGTCACAGATAAAGCGCAAGATCCATTCCTGGTGAAAACCCCACTGGTATATGTGAATATTGACATGCAAAACCTCAACAAGGCTAAATCGGAGCACAATTTACTTCAAATGGGGCTCAAAATAATTAAATAAAATTTTCCCGTAGACAAAACTTAACGAAGGGATAAAACAATTTTCGGCATCTGGGCATTTGTTGAAATTGGCTTCCTATGATTCATTGGGAATATCTAAACGCAATATAGGCATCTTCTGGCAATAAAAACACAAAACGACCTGCTATTTTAAAAGTATGATTTTTTTTACATGGGGTGGTCTCAGATTTCAGAGTGAAATCAGGGGACACCAAGATTAATGAAGTAGACGACGGAGATGAATCAGAGGCAGTGGCATAGAAAGGTTAAGAATGCTCTTTGGGCTGACAAGATTACACCTAAGAGAGCAATAGGTAACTCTCTTTTCATTCTGGTATATGGTAGAGAGGCCAAACTTGCATTAGCTCTTGAATTGCCTTCAGTGGAACTAGACCAACAATTGGAATTGGAAGGAGAAGATATGAGGACAGTTAGAATCACAGAGTTCGTTGAGCTAGAGCAATTGAGGTAATCTGCCATGATCAAATTAGAGGAACATCAAAGGTCAACCAAGCAGTGGTTTGATAGGAAGACAAAGGCTCAAACCTTCAATCAGGGGGGTCTTGTTTTAAAGTGGGACGCAGATAGAGCCAAACCAGGACGACACTCCAAGTTTGATGCATTGTGGAGCATGCCATACATGATCATAGCATGTACGCAAGCTAATTCATTTGAACTCTCAAAGCTAGATGGGAAGGCACTTCAAATCCCAGTGAATGAGGATTATCTTAAATCTTCTCATTGAGAATGTTAGGTTGCATCTTGTATATATTTGTTTTGTTGTTTTGTGTTTCCTTTCCCTTGTTGTTGGAGGGTCCTTTCTGTTGTTTGTCTTGAGATCACTGATTGAGTTTCGTCCCTCAATCCTTTTGTCATGATCTCCTTGAATAAGTGACGTGATTGCACAAGTTGTTCCCAGTTGCAATTCCTACAGGATAGAGAATCCACAAAGCAAAGTGAATATTTTTGTAAGTGAGAGATCCACAAAATGAAGGAACAAAGTTGTGGCTTAGATTCATGGTCAATTCTTAAAATTATATATTGACCCCATGCCCAATGGGTGGGCTAGTCT
Organism: Taxus chinensis; assembly: GCA_019776745.2. Lineage (NCBI taxonomy): Eukaryota > Viridiplantae > Streptophyta > Pinopsida > Cupressales > Taxaceae > Taxus > Taxus chinensis. The sequence goes on along the minus strand of CM034151.1, from coordinate 262,175,231 downwards.
ACTGATCGACTCATATAGTAGGCAAATATCCCCTGAAAGTTTCCAAATTGTTGTCTAAATTAGCACCCATGCTATTTGAACAACTTTGTTCAAGTTATAAACTTAGGCGGCTTCAGGTAGAAGGTGCGCGGAATAAAGGAACAAGGTGTTCTCCGAAATGAAGAGATAGTGTATCATAGAAGATGGAAAGTCCGGGCCACAAAAGCGAAAACCCACGAAGTCATACGCAACGGGACAAAGTGAAGAATGCCGCACAACATTGTGAGACATAGAAAAGAAGGTTGAGCGCGGAAGGAATAAAGGAGAAGTCTGCGGTTAATAAAGCTTGCACAAATTGAAGAGTTGTGGAACAGGGAAATTAAGAGTCCGCGGTATGAAGGAAAATCCATAGAATGAAGAGTTTGCAATACAAAGAAAATGCCCCGGAGGGTGAAAGACTTTGCGGAACACAATATACGCCACGGGATGAAGAGTGTTGATGCCGCGGAAGGTAATTAAAATCACGAGGTTAGAGGACGATCGTGGTCAAGGTCGAAGGCAGGAAGAGACCACAAATCATCTAGGATCGGCCAAATGCAAATCAAAGCTGTGGGAAACGAAAGCAAGGTAGCAGATTTTCTAAGTCTGGGGAATACAACAATGCCACGCCTTATTTAAATTAGACACAAACGACCCCAACAAACAATATTAAATTTTGAACGACGCCATCCTCCGTCCTAGGTGATCTGATGGTGTGCGATAGGAGCAATGTCAGGTGCCCATCCCTTAGCCCGTAAGCTGAATTGCGATTGGTCCTTAGTGGTTGGCAGAGTGGTTGAATTTATTCATTACTAAGTGCGACTTGATTCTCTCTTCTCTTCTCTCTATTTTCCTATAAATGTAAGTGCTATCCCCCATAAAAACTCTTTTTTTTTTGCTAAGTCCGAGAGCTCTACCCTTTTGAGCCCGAAGCTCTCTATAACGCGTTTGTGAAGTTTCATGTGCCTCTATTATGTGGAATTGTAAATGGATAAATTCTTGATAGTATATGCAAGAGTGACATCTTTCTTTTGAATGCGTTAGTGTTTATTGTGAATATCTTTGTCCTCTCACATGTTTTTAGTCTTATTCTGATTATGTCTCCTATAATTTTGTGCGCATTCTTTACAGCTTCACATGCAACGTTATATATGTGTCTTTGAAGCCAAAATCAAACCCTGTTGTAGTTTGGTGCATCACCTCCCTTTATTTTTGCATTCTTTTATAACCCTGGTCCCTTGGAAAACTTAGATTAAGATTAGTTAGTTATAGTTTTAATACTGGCTAGTTTAGTTGCAGTGAGCTAGAGCAGGAGGAACCAACCTTCTCTGGAGATTGACCTCAAAAGTCACCATTGTCCCACACTTTGGAGGTCGTTCCATGTTTCACTGAGGTGCTGAGCTCGAACTCAGCAAAGGGTGCAATCTCTGGTGACAACACATACCTTGATGACGAAAACATTTAGTCTCTGTTCCTTGGTGCATGTACTCGCCATTTTTGAGGCACACCCAAGATGCACCTGCATTTTGTGTGATGTGTCTTTTTCCATAATTTTTATTTGCTTATACAGTAATAAATTGATTAAATATAAACGGAAATACATATTATAAATACACCAATAAATGTTGAATTTGATAAAATTTGTTAATCAAATAACAACAAATTAATATTGCAACTTTCATTAACAATTCCAAGTTTAAATACATATTTGAAGATAAGTTTCTTCAACGACAAGTTTTCTAGGTAAGCCAACACTAAGACCACACTCAATAACGAGGATACAACATGAACTCGTGCTACAAATGAGTTGACCGGGACACTGAGGAGTGCACTCTGTGTCTCCTCTTGGACCCTGTCTCGTTGTTGTTCAAAGTGTTACAGGTCTCTTGCCCTTTACATTACATACATTTATTAATCCTTATCTTTTCTCATAAAAGTCACATACCTATTATTCAAATGCTTGACCCTTTTTACAGGGTGGAAGAGGTAGTTACCAACAGGTGCAACCTCTCATTACCTTTATTTGATGTTCTTTTAATGCAAAGTTTAATAACAAACTTTATGCTTTGAATAATGCATAGTCTTCACCTAATTTTTTTTAACTAACGCCCTTTCTCTTTTATTTTCTTTTTCTCATGTAATACTTCTAGATCCTCTTTTATTTACTATCACCCTTTTTACAGGATTTAGTCACATAACATTCTCCTCTTGTAATTTTTGGCTTCTGCCCCTAGTAGTGTGACGCAGATCTGGAACATACAATATAAGAAAATGATTAGTTAAACAAATGTGGATATTTTGATTTTGAACTACTCAGCTTTTTCCCATGTTGCACTATTAGCATCAAAATAAGTCCATTTAACTTTCACGTAATTTCTCTATTTCTTAATTTCCTAATTCTTTCTTCAATAATTTCTTCGTGTTCAATTTTAAATTCATAACTAGGCTCAATATTTATTCTTTTCGAATCAATTATGTGTTTTGAATTAGTTAAATATATTTTTAAAGCAAACTAACATGGACAACATTATGAATTTTGGATAGTTCGGGAGGTAAAACAAGTTTGTAAGCTAAAGCTCCAACTTTGTCTAGGATTTCAAAAGGACCGCAAAATCGAGGGCATAATTTGGTATACTTCCAAGTTTTAGGGAACTACGCTTAGGTTTCACTTGCAGAAAAACTTGGTCACCGATTTCGAATGTTCGAATAGATCTTTTGGAATCAGCCCAACTTTTGTATCGATCTTGGATAGCTTTCATGTTTTGTTTTGCTCTTTTAATTATTTCTTCCATTTCTTTTAAATTTTGGTTTCAAACCAGGCTCTTTGAACAAAATCGGACTAGGAAATAAACATATTACACTTTCTAGCATAGATTGCTTCGAGAGGTGACATTTTAATAGTAGAGTGGTCCCCATGGTTATAAGCAAATTCAACCAAGCGTAGATAATCTTTCCATGTCTCAGGTCTTCGGTAATATACATTCTTAAAATTTCCCCAATTATTCTATTTATTCTCTCAGTTTGACCATCTGATTCAGGATGATAGACAATACTGAAACTTGAACTTGTACCTAACTCACCAAAGAGAGATCTCCAAAAAGAAGTGAATCTAAGGTCACAATCAGATACCGAATTCTTGGGAGCACCATGTAAGCAAAATATCTCTTTTATAAACTCATAAGCTACATCAACTGTAGAGGGTTTGATTTTTTATAGGTAAGAAATGAGCCATTTTTTGTCAATTTATCGACTTCATTTGGGATAATGTCATGGATTTTACGTGTGTGTGGTAATTCTGTAATAAAGTCCATACTTATGGATTCCCATTTCCACTTGGGTATGGATAATGGATGGAGTCGACCAAATTGTTTACATTGTTCTGCCTTAACCTCTTTACAATTTAGGCATTGTTGTACGTATTTACGGATATCACATTTCATCTTTGGCCAAAAAGAATGTTTCTTGACTAAAAGGCAAGTCTTTTAGGCAAGTCTTTTTGAAAACCCGAGTGACCAACTATGGGCATGTCATGAAAATCTATAATTGTCTCTAGTAATTCAAAAGTCCATTTGTTCCAAGGATGTAAGAAGTGAAACAATCATTTAAGTGTATATTAGAGGAGTTATTTAGTAGTCCTTCATACAGGTCGTGGAAGAAATCATCCATCGATAATTGAGATTTTATAGATTGCTCAAAATCACTTCTTTCAAGAGCTATAACATTTGCATATGTACGTCTCTTGCTTAAAGTATCAACCACTATATTTTCTTTACCTGGAACATATGGAATGTCGAAATCATATTCTGTTAATAATTCTACCAATCTTCTTTGTCTCATATTCAACAGGGGTTGGGTAGATATATGTTGGAGGCTTCTAATACTAATCTTAGATGTCATTTGTGATCTTTCTAATTTTTAGAATATATCAAGATGTCATCCAAAAATATAATTACAAACACATCTAGATAGGGTCAAAACACATCAAGCATTAGGGTCATAAAGGTCACAGGGGCATTTGTTAATCCAAATGGCATTACTACAAACTCCTAATGTCCATATCGTGCCCTAAATGCAGTTTTGGAAATATTTGTTTCCTTAATGCGTATTTGATGATAACCTGATCGTAGATCAATTATTGAAAAATACCTGACACCATTTAATTGGTCTAACAAGTCATCTATTCTTGGTAAAGGATATATTTTTTTAATGGTGACTTTATTTAGTTGGCGATAATCAATGCATAACCACATAGTACCATCCCTTTTACTTTTCGAACAAAACTCTGGAAGCACCACTATGGAGAAACACTTAGGTTATATTTTCCCTTGTTTAAGCTAATTCGACTAATTGAGTTTTTTAATTATGCTAATTCCACAAATTGATCGGTGGTAAGGGGCTTTTGATATGGGTTCTCAACTCTAGGAATCATGTATATGGCATGTATATAACTACTCTTTATAGGGTGGTAACATCAATTTACCTCGTCAGGAATTACATCCATGAATTCTTGTACGATAGGTTTAATATTAATATCTAACTTGAATTTATCACCTTGTTGAGTTACCATAGCACAAAAAAGTTTGCAATGTTTCTTCACACTATGTTTTAATTGTATGGCTGGGATAGTTTTTATGGTTATGGGTTCACTTCTCCCCTTATAAGACTTCAAATGTCCCCATTTGGTTTCCTAGAAGTACTTGTATATTCTCACATCCGATATCGGCACCATTCTTTTGTAACCATTCCATCCTTATAATAGCATTGTATTTACCTAAGTTTAAGACATGAAAATGATCACTTGTTTTAATTTTATCGAAGTAAAAGTTAAATCTTCAATAAGTGTGCCAATTTGTTTGATGATCTTCCCATTTTCTAACTGTATGTTGAAGGATTTGATTTTCTAGAAGATAATTGAAGTTTAGAAACTATGTTGAGAGACATAAAACTACGACTACTACTTGAATCTATGAAGAAAATTGACTGTCTTGATCATTGATTTTTCCTTTAATTTACACTAGAAATTTTTGGAGGTGTATTATACTCATATTAATTGCTGCATATATTTTCATGTTAGGTTGTGCATTTGGTTTATCTTCCTAATTATGAGATTGAAAATTTCCTTTCCTTGGGACAATCTCGATTATAGTGGTTATCTCCACAAGTCCAACACTTAATTGTGGGAGAAGATTTTCCTTGGTGATTGTGAGAATGATCATTTTTATGAGAGGTTGACAGATTGTTTGATCGACATTGCATAGTGTTATGATCAAATTGATTTCTGTGTTCTCTTCGATTCAAAGAACAATGTAACTTATTTCAATCCTCTTTTCTCTTATTATGGAATTTCCCGTGTTTTCAAATTGGTTCGGCCATATGTGCAACTTCATCAACTGAATTTTGTTTTCCACACCAAATATTGGCATTGTATTCATGACTCTTAAACCCATTCACAAATTTTACTATTCTATCTCTCCCATTTATAAATGGTATGAAACAATTCAAACATTCAAAATCTCGTTTATACTCATTGGCAGTATTCCATTTTTGTTTTAATTCGAAAATTCATTATTGTTCTTGAATAAAGTAATCAGAGAGATATTTCTTCTCAAATAATTCTTTGAATTTATCCCATTTAAGTTTTTGGGTATTTAACTTATGTGTACTGACATTGTCTTGCCACCAGTTGAATAACATTGCTTATAGTTGGAAACTAGCTATGTGGGATCTTCTGTAACTATTGGTTCCCTGTAAATCAAAATATCGTTCTAGGCTAGATAACCATCGTTCTGCTTCCTCTCCAGTACCTACTTCTCTTGAAGTATTCAAGCAATTTAATTTTTCTTACAAAGTTATCAATTTCTTTCTGATTTATATCCTCATCTGTATCCGAGGATTCAAATTTAGTGTTGGGTTTACTAGAGGCATCTTCTGAAGTGTTTTTCATCAATTTTATGTTTTTGTTTTCTAGATTTTCTCCCTTTGTGTTCGTTTATGAATTGGGTTATTTTAATCTTATTTTTCTCATTTATGGTTATCCTTTTTGTCCTTTTTATTTTCAAATTTTCTTTTGAATTTCACTAATTCTAGGGTTAGATTTTGAACTTCCCCATGTAGTTGTTGATTCCCTTGTTCATACTCATAGTTTATTGAGTCGCCATGTCCTTTCGAATCCATGTTGGTGAAAAAAAGTTGAGGCCAGTGCACCTGCGGACACGAAAATATTGCATGAAAGAAAATTCAATATATGCCCTGGTGAAATACTAACTTCCACTGCTACCCTAAACAAAACTTTTACCTCCTCATAAGTTAAGAGATTTGCTTATTTATAGGTATAGTGTCCAAATTGAAAAATTCATTAAGGATAAATTTTGACTATCATTCGAGAAAATCATTATCATTTTGAGATCTTTTGTAGCAATGAGATGAGCTACTTTTGAGAATACACTACTATTAAATCTACAAGTGTGAGAGCAAAGGAAGTCTTGCAATGGATAGGACTTAAAACATATTCATGGTTTTAGTCCCACATTGACGAAATTACGCAAACATTCAAATTTTTATACTGAAAAACACATCTATAGTAATGTGAAGATTGAAAACGGGTATCACTAAGACAAACAAATGCATTTTGAATGTGAGTTGAGAGATATTTGAACATAGTGTAGACACGTGGTCACAATCTTCAACAAATCACGTACTTTGATTACCCAGCCAATCACAAAACTTTAGGCTACAGGAAAATACGGTTCAAGGCTCAACATTGGGAGAGAAGGAAATCACGAGATGGATACATGGCCGAATGACGGGTTTGCAAAGTTTGGGCCAAATACATGCTTCGGATTAGCAAGCCAATCGCATATCAACTCGGGCTAGGTTATTGAGTCTAGATGGAGAAAATACAAAATGGCAACAAGTGTCACCACAAAAGAGAGGACAAATGGCAAAGATCCATGCTCTCGGTAATTTGGAAGCTCAAACAAATTATATTACCCGAGATTGAGACACGTGGCAGGATCCCAGATGCTCAGGGTTCTTGAGGTTCACCGGGTCTCGGGGTTCATGACATAATGGTTAAGCCTTTTGAACATAAGGCCGAGGTCATGGGTGATAAGAGACACGATTGATTTATGAGTGGGGACCACATAACACGGGGTATCAATTTCTGCAGTGATAGAAGACATGTGGCCCAAACACATGTTGGCAGACTTCGACAAATGACGTGTTCACGTTATCTGCCAATCACATGCTCTCGGGCTTACGAAAAGTGAAGGGTAAATGCCTTGTATGACTTCCGAGAACATGATAACACAATAATATAGTAACTATAAAAGTGTGGGTACGTGGCAGGTTTCATAGACTTCCAGAGATCAACAACTTGAAAATTTCAAGGGGAAGTGGTGAATACATCAATAAACAAAGTTTTTGCCACTTTTCGAGATCCCTGAGAATTGGGTCACTTAGAGATTGAGAGGGCAATGAATATTGTGGAAGAAATTACCCGATTAATGGATGTGGACCAATAGCAGGACACCTGTAGGTTTCAATATCAGAAATGTGAGCACACCATGGATATATTAAAGAATAGAAACAATCTATCTCATATTATTTCTTCTCATGAAAATCATAGGTTTGTATTACACTATATGTACACAAAGACATTTAATGAATGGCATAATTTGACAAGGTGGATAAATTAGCTCATGTATATATTCGAGAAACATAGGTCCTTTACTTTTCACACAGGTCCTATAAGTGTGTAGGCTCTGATAACAAAAGTGGTGTGTTTTTTTCCAGATTTTGATTTGTTCATACAGTATTAAATTGATTAAACATAAATGGATTTGAATTGAAATACATATTATAAATACACCAATAAATGCTGAATGTGATAAAATTTGTAAATTAAATAGCAACAGATCAATACTGCAATTTTCACTAAAAAAATTCCAAGTTTAAATACATACTTGAAGATAAGATTCTTCAATGGCAAGTTTTCCTGGTAACCTGACACCAAGGCCACACTCAACAACGAGGATACAACACGAACTCATGTTACAAACTAGCTTTGGCTAGGACATTCAGGAGTGCAGTTTGTGCCTCCTCTTAGACCCATTTTGTAGACCCTGTCTCGCTGCTCTTCAGAATGTTATAGGTCTTCTGTCCTTTACCTTACAGACAATTATCAATCCTTATCTTTTCTCATAAAAGTCACATACCTATCATTCAAATGTTTGACCCTTTTTATTGGGTGCAAGAGGTAGTTACCAACGGGTGCAACCTCTTGTTACATTTATTCGGCGTTCTTTTAATACAAAGTTTAATAACAAACTTTATGCTTTGATTAATACATAGAAAAAAATGTATTTCTTTTTAACTAACACCATTTTTTTTAATTTTCTTTTTCACATGTAATACTTCTAGATCCTTTTTTATTTACTACCACTCTTTTTATGGGATTTAGTCATATGAAATTGTGTATACGGGTGTGGGTGCGAAAAACACCTATTTTTTATTTTTTTTGCACCCTTTGCAAAATGGTGCACCCCCTGCACACCGATGTGTTTTTGTAAATTTAATCCTGCACCCTTCTAATTTGGCATGTAAAACAACCAATTTTTAATATAAAAATAATAATTGATAGGTATAACCCTAAAAGCTAACTGAAACAACTAATAGCTTAAAGACTAAAGTTAAAATATAAATGCAAAGCATTTTATATCAACAAGGATTGCATTTTTCCATCAATACCTATGTGTTTTTGTTACTTGCAGCATTTTTGCTCTACAAGTGTACTCTTCCTCCATTGACACAATCCACGACTCCATTGTTTTGTTTTTCCTGCTCTGTTTTGGGCCTTTGGTTGCTTTGTTTGAACTTTCCGTAATCCATTTTGGCTTTGCCTGATTCGATGTGGCTGTTCAGCTTTGGTTTGGTTTGGTTTGTTTGCTCATGTTTCGCTGCATAGGCTGAGAATTTGAAGTCAAGTGCAATTGTTTGAAAGCTAAAGCCCTATGCCCTAGTGCTTCAATCTCTGTTCTTTATTTAAAAATGCATCCGACAAGTGTAGTTGTCAACCATATCATAGATGTTTATGTGAATGATTCAGATGCTTAGTAACTCTTGAACTTAAATCATATCAAACAAGTATTTTTTTGTTCTTAACCCCTGAATAAAAGAAATGGGAGTGATTTTTTGGTACCCTTATTTATCATCATTTTAATTAATTTAATTTAATTTTCTTAAATAAAAATAGGTTTATCATCATATCAGATATGGCTTTCGAGAAAGACAACTAGTATCCACTATGGGGCTATTGAACATATTTAGACAAAAGAAACAAAGGGGGCACAAAACATGTGAAATTTAACCGGTGTGGAGAGGATTGGCAGGGCAGCTATTCATGATTGAAAACCCATTTTATTAAGTGGTCTCCCTTATGGTGTGGGAGTTTGCAAAAATACAAGTGTAGAGAACAAAGTGTTCCAAATGACAATTTTGAAATTGATCCTTGTTGCGAATCCCAATCTTTGGTTGTGGGTGGTGGTGCTATGGGTGGTAGTGAAATCGAGCCACAAATGATCTGTCCTTGTATATTTCCAACAGAAAAAAAGGCAATGTTCTGTCCATTACATCTTTGTTTGATATTGATACTAGGGATGAGATGGATGCTCCCATTGCCATGTGACCCATTCTCATTATTTCCATGAGATGGTGCATGCCATCAATGAGGATCCTAAAAGGTACAAACCTCCCACATAAGGCAAGCTCCTTACCACCCTTTTGGATCAAGAGAAGCTGAGAGTTGAGAAATCTCTTTCCTATTAAAAATGTTTGGGGAGAAGAGGGTTATTCAATCATTATGGATGGATGGATGGAAAAATATAAGTAACAAACTGTTATTAAACATAATTGGTTCTTGTCCCATAGGTTCATATATCATGAGGGTTATTAATTGTTCTCTTCAAGAGAAGAATGCCACCTATCAGGCAGATTTGTCGTGTATTGCAATCAAGGACGTTTGTCCATCACATGTTGTTCAGGATGTTACAGATGCAACTCCTCTATGTAAAGTTGCAAGATTGATAGCTCAACAATTATACAAACATATTTATCGGACACCTTGTTTAGTTCATGCCATGAACAATGTTTTGAAGGACATGTCAAAGTTTGATTAAGTTGCTCCTTATACTGCACAAGGGAGACAAATAAAAATGTTTATATGTAACCATCAATAAGCACAAGCCATGTATCGAGCCTATACAAAGGTTGAGCTGCTAAAACCTTGTTATACATGGTTTGCTAGCTTCTTTATCCTTCTTAAAAGATTGCTTGAGGTGCATGGTGCACTAAGTAGCATGGTTATTAGTGACATGTTGTCTAATCGGCAACTTTCTTTTGGCGAGAGTGTCATGAAAGGAAAGAGGTTGATTCTAGGTGATATATTTTGGTTTGATGTGAAATACATTATCAATGTATTGCAGCCCATAGTAGAAATCATCCGTTAGGTAGACACAAATTCTTCTTGCTTGGGAGAAACTATTAGGACCCCTTCGTTCTAACTTTTCTTTATAATCTTTGTTATTAATAAAAGCTACAGACGCATATGCTTTTTAAGTCGTCCCTCGAGTTTTTTAAAATTATCCCACATGTATGGGGAGTAGTAGTTGGCTAGAATATAACTAGTATAAATGTGATGCGTAGGCTTGTATAAATGTATCAACAAATTAAATTATATTGAGCTTGCTCAAAGGAGTTTGCCCCCTTAAAAAGGCCCGCGACATGTAATGTAATTCTAATCTCTTTCATGCAATTTAATTATTTTCCATTTCATTTTCACAACGTATTTTTTTATATTTTGTATTGGCTTAATCTATTTGCAAGAAGGTACGTATCATCTAGTATTAAAGCTCTTTCCAAGGTTGTATTCTATTGTAGCTTCATCTGTTTACCACTCCCAATGACTGACCATTGTATGCGCTCACCTTTTCCCCAACAGATTTGGGTGATCAGAAAGTGGTAATAGAAGTAGTGGCAATAAGCTTTTAGCCAGAAATCAACCATTGTTTTCATCTGCTTAGGTGGTAAATTGCTTTGACAGTTTTAAAACTCATAGAAAGCTATCTTTGGTGGCTTAAGGGTTACCAAGTTTACCCAATCTCATGGAATGAGAGGTTATGCTCCAATATGCAAGCCATTAGATAATGTTGTCTATGGTTTTGAGCTTCCACGCATCTTTGGGTATATTGGAAGACCCCCTAGTTGTTTTCGAAGCCTAGTTATAAGAAGCGATCGACCACCTATATTTTTGGTACATCGGTAAGTGGCTAGCCCCTAGAAGTTACTCTCAATCGACCTTGGAGACGAGATAGTAGGTTGCAGGTATGGTCTACCCTCCATAGTTAGTGCTTTGAAATATTGTGACATCACTGTTTATAGATGGAATAAGTTTGAATGAGAGACCACAAAACTAGACACACCTAGTAGTAGCCTTATCTTTTTCACTTGATTGTGTATCTCGATAAACTTGGAGTTGATAGAGGCCACCATAGGATCTATGCCAAAACAATAACACCTGAAAGCAATTTCCATAGAGTATAGAACAAAGATACAATTTGTAGATTGCGTATAATAGAGTACAAAACAAGATATAGTTTGTAGAGTTCCTTTAATAGTGTTAACACAAGAGAGTTACAAGGTGTCAGAGAATATTCTGTGCCAGATATTCAAGCCTAACCTACGTGTCAGACTTTTAGAAACATCTTCGGAGAATAACCCACACACATCATGACATTAAAGGACAAAGAGGCAAGAGCACAATAATCTAAGCCAAAGGGTCAAAAAATAGCCACAATCAACATCATATTATTTCTTGGAAGTATACACAATCTATTACATTAATGGGGAAAGGCACTGGATACATTGCACAAGATCAAAACAAAAAATCTGTAACTCTGAATCTTCGGTCACCAATTGGACATGGTGACTTTGCATTTAGAAGAGGATCCTTTACAATAAGAAATTGAGTTGCATTTATATATCAGAGGAGAGAAGAGGGGATCTGGAGATGTAATCGAAGATGCTTGACCTGCTTGATCCCTTCCAAGTAGCTTCTAGAGGCCTGTCAACGCGCATAACTAAAATGATTATCCTATAACAAACTCCAAGCATATTCCAAGGTATATCTGCAAGTTATGATGATCAGAAGTCATGGAGGTGCCTTGATCTTCAAGCATATAAACATATATTTGTTTGCTGATAAGTTTATAGGGAGATCAATGGCGAATCAAGCTGCCATCTGTCTAAAACCACCATGGTTTCACTTAGGACCATTGGATACAACTCATTCTCGATCAACAATATGATAACTACCTTCCCTTGCATTTTGGTGGGCCCAAAAAAACATATTCTTGATCCAAAAGCATCATGAAACAATGAGGATCACCCATAAGCAAAAGAAATGTAATGTCCCTTTCTAGGGCTGAAACTAAAAATAAGGGTTTTGGCTCAAACCCAAATGACAACTTCTGATTTTTATTACAAGCACTGGTCAATCACTTTAACTTTGGAGGAAAAAACTGAAAATGACATTAGCAACTAAGAGAAATCTGAATATTTATGACAGCAAAGGAATTTATATGGCAGCCAACAATATCGCCATTTAGCCCTAGTGATGAATCTGATTTTCTATTTTCTAGGGCAGCGAACTGTATTTGATTTTCAAGACAATATTTTAATGCAATATAGACTGAAAATCAATAGAGAAATATCCCAAATGTTTCATAAGTCTAGCAAGATGAAATATGGAGCAAATACATATTTAATAATTTTAATTCAAGTGCAAACACAACTGAAACTTCGAAAATTCAGAACTCCATAAATTCTTGGTGTTTCAACACAAACAAATGCTCAAAATTATCTTGGAGAGACCAACTATCAAATAAAAGTGAAATCACAATATTCCAACCATGGAAACCCCTCCAAAAGTGATCTCTAACTTTCCAGGTGGGTAGACCAAGTGGAGGAAGGGTGTCAACACCCTTGGAAGTGCCCTAGGTGGAGTAGAAGTGCCCTATGTACGGATAAACACCTTGTTGTTCTAGAAATCTGCCAATGAAGTCTAGTTGTGACTCCCGAATGAAGCCACCAATGCACATAAGAGGGTTTTCGTTTCCAAGTGTGATCCTTTTGAAGGTTTTCATCCTCAATAGGTAACCAAGGAAGGGGTTTCGTCCTTCAATGACAAGAAGAAAAGCTACACTAGCTCCAAATCCAAGTAAATGTCAAAATGATGAATGATAATGATCCCCCTCCTCCATTCAAACCTCCTTAAGTACCCTTCTTTGGCGCCAAGGATGAATTAGAAGATCAATCTTCATGACCGACATTTTAATGAAGGGGGAAGTGCACTTTTAATCTTCACTTAAGAAGACCGACCTCACAAAAATGGAAAGAGTATTTCTTTATCTCCATTGTAGCTCTCAAGAAGACCGACCTTAATGAAGGAGAACATAGAAGTTCCTTTTTGCTTTGTCATTCATGTATCACCTAATCGAGTCACTGCAAGCTGTAATTAGTAATCAAATAAATAAGGAAAATACAATCACTTACAATTATGGCAATGTTCACCTCCCTTGCTTTTCTTCCGTGAAGCCCACAAAAGGTGGAATGGGCCCACGACCTTCTTAGTGACTAGCGTGGTAAAGGGGACATTACAAGAAACCAAATCTATGCTCTATTGATTGGGAAAACCATCAAAAAACCTTCCCAAACTTTGTCACATTGATCTCCTCCATCTCTCAACCATTCCTTATGAGTTTGTGCTCAAAATGAAGCTCTTTTCATGCCCTTTCCAACAAGACCCTGTGAAGGTGAAAAGGATCTCAGAATCACAAGCTATAATAAAAACTCTAATAGCCCCCTTTTCTAACTAGTCCGTTTTGGAGACTTCTAGCCTATTCCACTTCCCATGGGCAAGAAGGAAGTGAACAAGGGAAGTGTTTGTTCTGTTTTTCAGTCTTTTTTTGTGAGCATATACATTTTTCTTTCATAGTTTTTCTTTTAAGGCAGGTCAACTAGGTTGAAGTGGTGAAAAGCCAAAGATAAAGTTAAAGCAAACATCCTTATGAGGTTGCTTATGGGGGAACACTCCCTAATTGATTTTGGAGCCACCAAAAGGATATAAAAGGGTTCGCTTGAACTCATTTTGGTCATCTAGCTTGTCATAAAAAATATACTTGCTTGGTTTTTGGGCTGATTACTCTATTCCTTTCCACTAGAGGGCGAAAGTCTTTTGGTGTGAAATACAAGGAGGACGAAACCCTTGTTCAAATTGAAGAATGATAATTCTTCAATTGGTGGTTCCTAAGGGCTTCCAGGAAAGTGATGTTGTTGGTTTTCAGTTAGGGTTTGATAGAGGACGAGCTACTAAGGTTTTTATATCAATTTTGGACCCTTTCCTAGGGTAACGACTTGGTTGGAGGAGTTGAGTGGCTTTTAGGGCACATCTTGGCTATTGGAGTTGATATTCATCTTCCTAATAATTAATAAGATAGATAAGATAAATATATTAACGTCCAACAAGTGACCACAAAAGTAGGTCAAAGGGACTGTAGAAAACAACGAGCACCGATACAAGGCGGGAAAACCAAAGAGTTCCCGATAAAGAGGAAATACAAAAGCCAGAAGAGGTGGCCAACAAGAAGAAGAAATCACACATACCCAAAATGGGGGTGGAAAAACAAGTGAGAGGGAGACAGGGGAAAGACGACCAAAGAGAAGAACAGAGGAAAGCCCATCAGGGGATGGAAGATCCAACTCTCCGAACATCTAAACCTGATTGGAAGAAGTTGAGGATAGAATGTTGACCAACCGAAGAGAGAGGCTGCCTATTATGTCGCTGTTTGGATACAATATTATCCCTCTAATGCCTGATGGATCTCGTTCGTCTCGTGAAGCGAGGCCTAGTACGGGCATGTTTGTGATGACTCAGGGAACCATGGATGGTCTCCTTCGGCTGAACCAACCTAGAGGAAGAAGCGGGGACGGTCCCACAAGGGCGCTTAATGCCTCTCTCCGCTGGTAAAACTATGAAGAAGGAAGTGATCCGCTGGGTAGATTCTGATTTAGGATGCGGCTGAAGAGTGTGCTCACAAAGTTTCAAAGCCTCATGTAAATAAATTTAAAGCCAAACACCTCTGATACTCAAACTTGAAGAAGTCAGAAAGATCCCGCGTCCTCCTAAATAAATAGTGAAATATCCCTTTAATCTTGTAGTAAATGGGGCACGGAAAGATGAAATGTGTTTTTGTCTCGGTCTCCTGGAGGCTACACAACTGGTAGATCTTGTTCAAACGATCAAGGTGGTGATTTGTCTCACAACGGAGTGTATGAAAACCAACCTTGAATTAACCAAGGGGAATGCGAAGGGCATGCATCCAGTGTCGAAGGGAATACTAAGGGCAAACAATGAGACCGTCCCTTAGCTCCAAAAAATGCTCAGTGTAAAAGGGCATTTTGGGACGTAAACCCCCTAAGAGTTTACCCAAGTGGTATGGATGAACTGCCTGTTAATATCCTCTATGATGATTTTGTTCAACTTCTGTTTCGTAGGCAGGTGGTGGCTTGGTGTGTCCAAGGAGTGCCGAGAAGGTGAAATGTAATACCCCCAAATGGGACTTTTTGAACCTTAAGTGGTATCTAGGCAATCCCAACACTCAAGTGCAAATTAATAAAAGATAACTCAAAAATTATTGCTGCAGATCTGAACTTTTAGTGGGGAAAAGTGACTAGAAATATGATAAGAACCCACTCAACTAGTAATAAAAATGATGATTTTCTTACTCCAATGTAATAAGAATATTTTAGCAAGCCCAGAAATGAACCCGAAACTGATTTAAAAGACTGTGCAACAATAAATATGACTGCTGCAGATGATTTCTAGTGATGGCGACTATATTTTACTATGCAGCCCCCACAAACAGCAGTTAAAATATAATCTTTCCACTCTATATTTAATTCCCTTGAGTATTAACAGCCCATACAAGTGATAGAGCCCAAATTTTAAGTGGAATAGGGGTAGAAATGACACTCAGAAATCTGCATTCAAATGGGACTGGAAAATACCTTTTAAAGCCCTTCAAAAATTCTGAGATTATTAATTTGGAGTCTCAAAATGCAGTACAATAGATGATGAATGAATGTAGACGTGGATGTCTCCAAAACAACTCCAAAATAACCCAAAGATGGGGTCGCGTTACTCTTGCACAAGCACTAACAGCTGCTGCAATTTAGTACATCAAACCCTGTTGCAAAACTTCAACAACTACTGCTGCAATAACTGAAAATACCCTTGTAAGCACAATATAATTTCTTATGTGGAAATCCTTCTCCTTCTCTAAGAGGGTTTTCGTCCTCTAGAGTATTTTATACAAAAGCACCAGGCTTAAGATAAATTCAGAAATTTGTAGAATGAGTATAAGATGCCCTCATCTAAGTCAACCTTTCCTTTATAAAGGAAAAATGACCCAAAGGAACCTTTTTCTCTTCCAATCAGTTTGCTATGCTTCCTTCTATGCAATTTTTTTCCCTCCTAGGCCTAGTCGCATTTTTTCCTAGGGGAGATACAAAATTAGGATGGGCCTATTTTACTTTCTAGACAGCCATCATCCTTCTCTTAGGGAATTCACCATTCTTCCTAGGAAGGATACAAACATAAAATTAGACCCAATATTTGTCTCTTTGCACCTTTCTAGAGATTATAACTTTTATTTATAAATTATAAGTGCATTCCTCTATTAAGCCAAATAAATTAATAGAAGTGCTTTAATAATTTTAGTTTTTTCTTTTAGGCACTTAATATTAATTTATTGTGACTTAAGTCACCCTTGGGTTCATCCTTTAGCCGTCAGGTAGACCAAATAGGCTAAAGGTCTTCAATATTATTATTCTAGGAAGAGAGACATTTCATGGAAGATGGTCCAACTGAATACCAATTGCCCCCAAAAGTTCGGAGACCTCAACATACCAAATGTGACGCCAACGAGTGGAGTCTGAAAGAGCAATAGCCTCAAAAGAACAATATGCCAAGTATGGGTATCTGTCTCGCCCCTTGGCAGAGTCCACGAAACTCTAAACGCAATGCAAGAAAGAAACCAAATCAAATCTAGTCTCTAGTTTGAAAGTATGGGTTCTAAACTCCGCCAAAATAATGTGTTGGGTTACCGATTGCTTACACCTGATGAAGCAGCTAAGGAGAAGAGCCTGGACCCTCTGGATTGAAGCCCAATCAGTACCCAACAAAGAGGGTTCCAAAGCAATAGAACCATAGAGAATCGTGGGTTTGATGAGGGAGTCCATGAGGGACATTTTGGAGGAGAGTCTTGAAAGTGATGGTGGAAGCATTGTCTCTTAAGAAGAACTAAGGACCCCCATAGCCCTTGCTGACTCGAAGCTAGAGAGCCCGTCTCAAACTGAAATGAGGGCTAGAAAATAGAATCCCCAAATAGGTATAAGAGTTGGTGATCTCAATCTCTTCACCTCTGAAGAAGAAGTGGAGATGCGAGGTCTTCAAACCATTGAAAGCCATAACGTTGGTTTTACCAAGGTTAACCATCAACTGTCGAAGATCACAAAACAAGGCTAAGGCATCGAGTTGTCTCTGTAAGGCTAAGGTTGATTTCATACTTTTATGATATTTTGGGGATTGGAATCTCCATTTCCAATCCTTATTGAGAGATGTATTTCTGTTCACATTTATTTAATCATAGCTGGGTATAATTTCATAGTTTGCACATGTTTTTAAGTACTTTGGCTTGGTGTTTATTCCATTGGTTGAATACAATATCTAGGAGGATTTATACACCTATTTTCAGCTTGTTTAGAGGGTGTTTGATGTCATAAAGTGTAGATTCAGTTTGCTGCTAGGGTTCCATTTATTTTTAGAACTGCTGTTATAAAAATCAGATTACTCTTATTTGGGTTTGTGTTATTTCCCTTTTTTCAGGTTTAGCCCTAGAAAGGGACATTACAGTGGTTTCGGAGCTTTGATCTTCCCAGCTTGAGGGTCTTGGTGCTAGAGGGTGATAAAGGATGCATTCATTATCAAAGGAGAGACAAGAAAAAATCAAGTGGGCCTATTGAAGAGCTTAGCATGGCCCATCAAGATTCACAAGAGGCCAAAATCAAGAGGTTCATTGAATGGCAAGTAAGGTTGGTAGACACGATGGATTTGTTGGCTCTAACTCTACAAAAAATTCATGAATCAAGACTCCAAAATGGCGAAGGCAGCTCATACGTAGTTAATACTTCATGGCAGCACCAAGGATTGACTTATGGATCAGTCACTAGGCCTACTTTATTTAGATTGGAATAAGCCATTCTGGAGATGTAAACAAGGCATTCAGTATGGCATAATATTGTGGCCAACTATGAAGAATATACAACCCTTTCTAATGAGATCCGTGATGCTATTTTGCTTGCCGAACTCATAGGGGTAAGCAAGGGAAGGTGAAGACTGGAGCCTAGACCTAATGCGCCACAAAAGGACCTTCAAAATACTTTGAGAAGAATGTCATTCTCTAGATTTGATGGTTCCAACAAGGGGACAACCTGGGTTTGGATTCAAAAATTAGATACCTATCTATCATTGAGGCCTATGATAAAGGATGATGTAATTAAATTTGCAACCCTTCATCTTGAAGGAATTGCACGTGTAATGTCTTATTCTAGGGCAGAATTGAAAAAGCAACGAAATAACAGAAACCCTAAATTGAAATATTTTGAATTTATATCAGCCAACTGGAAAATAGAACAACAGTGAACAACAGTATGATTTTTAGAACAAGAGCAAGGAAAAAACAATCATTCATCAAAATATCACCATTCACAATATCTGAAGTATATTAGATGCACTTTAGGATTATTTTAAAAATTATTAACCAAGAAATCAACCTCTAAACACAACTGGAAATTAAATAAATGGCAACAATGTATGCCCTTATGAAATGGCTGAAAATGAACGATTCCAAGCCCTAAAAATGAAGTAGAAAGTAGATTTCGGCTGCCAAAAATATGGAGAACGTAATGATGTCTGAATAGAGCGGTGTCGTGCCCTAGAAACCACCAATCTCTTCCCCAAGGTGGGTCGCTCCCCTAAGAGAGGGGCTGAACTTCACACTGGAACCAAACCCTCGCTGAAAATAGGTCTTATCGATCTCTTTGAAGCACTTGAAACAATTAATTAAAGAGTTTTCGTTCTCTAATTATCAAGGTAGGGTTTCGTTTTCCCACACCAAAGGATTTCCACCATTTAGTGGATTGGAAATAGAGCAATCATCCCCAAAACCATGTAATGTAAAATTATAATAAAGATGCATGCCCAAAATGAGCCTAAGTAACCCCTTTTATATCTTTTAGGTGGCACCAAACCCCATGAGGGAGTTTCCCGCATGACTGTCTTAATAAAGAAGCTTGCTTTATCTTTTAATTTGTTTTTTAATTCCTCCAACCCAACCGACCTGCCTCATAAAGGAAAACACTAAAAGAAAATGTAAATACTCATGGCAAATGACTTAATATAAACAAATACTTCCCTTGTTCACCTTCTTCTGGCTCATGGGAAGTGGAATAGGCTAGAATTCTTCGAAATGAATTAGTTCGAAAAAGGGGACATTACAACATGAGTGGTGGTTTCATGGATTAGTCACACAAGGGCACAATCTCATTCACTCATATGACGGGTTTTGTAGAAGACTCATTGAGAGATTTGATAGGGTGGATCCAAAAGTTCACTCTCGGGAGTTAGCTTAATTAAAACAAGGAGGCACGATAAGAGACTATGTCGCTGAATTTCAGAGGCTTTCCGTGATGATTACGGATGTGATAGAAAAGAGGCTCATTGTTTTATTCATTGAGTGTTTGGTTGAACCACTCAAGGGTTGGGTGAGGTCATTTGACCCTTTGCCTCTTCAAGAAGCAATTAACAAATAATTGGATCTTGAAGGTGCTGCTCCAAGGACAGGAGCACTTAGCGGGCAGCCAAGTGCATTTTCGAATGGAGGACAGTTGAAGGGACTCTTTGGACAGCCAAGAACCACATCTTTGGACCAACCAAAGAAGCCCTTTCAACGAGTACCAATCATTCACAAGGAATTGTCCAAAACCAGTAAAGAAGGAGAAACAAGGAATGAGCTAATTGTTGGAAATATCTAATCTTGATCTAGATAAGTTCCAACTTTATTCATCTTTATGTAAAAGATATGTCCTCCAAAATATCAAAAGATATTGTATAGAATATCTATAAAATATCTGGAAATATCAAAAAGCTCTAGAATATCTAATATAAGATATTATGTGATATTTTCTAAGCTAGAAGGTTGGAAAACTTCTATAAATAAGAGGTTTCACTTTGTAATTCAATAAGCAAGAAAAGCAAGAGAAGGCACCGAAGTGCTATAGAGTATTTTTAATACAAAGTTTCTTATATTTCTCTTGTTTGCATTATCTTAGCACACACCCTCTAGGTTAGGAGTTAGATATAATTCCTTCAAATTGGTATCAGAGCTAGGTTGAGCTTATGTCATAAGTTTTTATTTCACTCTATTAGTCTAGTTCAAAATGGCGAGTATGGGCAAAAGTTTTACTCAATACCAAATTCCAATATTCAATGGGAAGAACTATGATTATTGGAGCATAAAAATGAGGAACTTATTTTGTTCACTAAATGTGTGGGAGCTAGTTGAGAATTGGTTTTCAGAACCTGCGGATCTTCAAGCGCTCCAAGCACTGGCACAAGTAGATCAAGATTTGTTGAAGGAGAACAAACAGAAGGATGCAAAAGCCTTGTTTCAAATTCAACAAGCAATGGACGAGTTCATCTTTCTGCGTCTTGCAACAACTAGATCAAAGCAAGCATAGGAAAGTCTTCAAACGACTTATCAAGGTACTAGTAAAGTAAAACTTGCAAAATTACAAAATCTTAGTAGGGATTTTTGAAAATATTTATACGGACTTAGATTCAGTAGATTTATTTTTTACTCATGTGATGGGTGTAGTAAATCAAATTAGGTCTCATGGTGAGACTTTAGAGGATCAAAAGATTGTAGAGAAAATACTCAGAAGTCTTCCTAGTAAGTTTGATGTAATTGTTTTTGCAATAGAAGAATCAAATAAATTAACCCAAATGTCTGTAGACAAATTAATGGGATCTTTAATATCCCATGAGCAAAGATTGAATAGATCAGGTAGCTCATCTCTTAAGCAAGCCTTCAAATCGCAAGTTTCAATTGGCGGTAATAGAGTAAGAGGAAGATCGACTTTCGACAAAGGCAACAGAAGAGATCTCCAAAGAGGATCTGGAAGAGCAAACACATCTTATGAAGGAGGAAGAACAAATTCAAATTTCTACACTGCTAGAGCTAGAGGCCGTGGAAACAACCAAAATCACACTTATGGTCAAAGGTAAGACAAGTCACATGTTCAATGCAATTACTGTAAAAGGTATGGACACTACGTCAATGAATGTAGGAAGAAACAATTCGATATGAGTAAACAAAATGCAATTTTTTTTGAAGAAAATAGGTCTGAAAGTTATAACAATGGTTCAATGTTCATTACATGTAATGTTGCTGAAAAAAGTGCAAAGGATATTTGGTTTCTAGATAGTGGATACAATAATGACATGACTAGACGTAAGGAAATGTTTGCAAATATAGATGAGTCAGTTACATCTAAACTTAAGTTGGGAAATAATAATAAGTTTCAGTTATGGGAAAATGAACAATAAATATCGAAACTAGGAAAGGTGAGAACAAACACATTCCAGATGTGTATTATGTTCTTAGTTTGAAACATAATCTAATGAGTATTGGGCAGTTAGTGTAGAAGGGATATAAATTCTATTTTGAAGATGATGCATGTGTAATATTAGATAGAAATCAAAGTAACAAATTGATTGCAAAGGTTGAGATGACATGAAACAAAATGTTTCCATTAAGAATCCAACAAGATTTGTCATCTACATAGATTTCTTTAGTAACATTTAAAGTTTCTCTAAAAGATTAGACTTGAAACCTTTTGGCATTTGACAGATTTGGACACTTAACTATTTAGTGGTTTAGAAACACTGATTGCAAAAGATTCATATGGTGAAGGGGTTTGTCTTTGATCAGTGCAACCAAACAAGTACTTGTGAAAGTTGTAGCTGGAAATTCTAAGGATGACAACAACAGGGAAAACTTTCCTGTTGGAAAATCATATAGAGCTAGATCTCTTCTTGAGATTGTCCATTTAGATCTATATAGACTTATACAAACAACATCAATTGAAGGAAACATGTATTTTCTGAATTTTATAGATGATTTGAGTAGAAAACCTTGGGTTTATTTCTTGAAACATAAGTCATAAGTATTTAATCCTGTGAACAAAGATTTTAAGGCCATGGTTGAAAATTGTAGTGGTTACTATATCAAAGGTGTTATAGATCAGATAGAGGAGGAGAGTATGTTTTGAATGAGTTCCTAAATTTCTGCAAATTTCATGGGATTTGAGAAGCAATTTATCACTCTGGTATGATCATCTGTGCAACAGAAGTAGTTGTTGCCAACGATTACTCTTTAGAGTATGAACAATTATAGTAAATGGCAAAGTATGTTGTAAGGAAACTATTCTTTTAGTGATTTGTACCCTTTTTGGCTCTGAACAAGTGAGCTTGTCGGTTCTACATCACCTGGTCTGACATCGACTTGCTCCAATCGAAATTGTGAAGGATAAAGTTCCTCAATAGGCTTGGAGTCGAAAAAAGCACAGTGTCTCGCATGTAAGATTCCATTTGGATTCGTACTTATGCTGAAAGATTAGCAAATGTCAGGGTTAAGCACATTGGTTTTCGATAAAGGAGCAACTAGATGATATTTTGACAAAAGCTGCTTGGACAGACGAGCTATCAAAATTTATAAGTCATTCAACCCCATCACTAAGAACTCTAAGGATTAAGGGGAGATGTTGAGTTCATTGAATGTACAAACATGGGATTAAGCCAATCGGGATAAGTGTAGGGTTTTGTCTTCGCATGAATCTAAACAATCATCCCGAAATGATGATGACTAAGACAACTACACGTTGATGTTCATCTAGTTTGTGACCTCAATGAGCATCATCTCCTGACATCTTTGAATCGAAGTAGCACTTTAGTTTCAAAAAGCATCACAAGATTATCCCAAGTGGATTTTATCCAATGTCCAGGCAAGTTTACATCACTAACATGTAAGTCATTGAAAGATTGCACCATACGAAACTTCATAATGTATGGTTCACAAGGGGACAACACCCATTGAAGGGGCTCCGAAAACAACATAAGAAGCAAGACTACAAAGGAGCTTGGGTGTAGGGAAACTCCTATGGAAGTGTGCTTAAGCCTCACGAGTCACTATTGGGAGGGTGACATTTGGGGAACACTTTACCCTCAAGGTGATGTGAATGTTTATTTCAGGAATTAGAGTTCTGTTTGAGACGCATTATGATCTCGTGAAAGTCGAGCTCTCTGGGTGAACTTGGTGAACCATGCATATGAAAATGAAATATGGGTAAAAACAATGTAGATTGACTTGAAGATTATCAGCTGATTCTGGGAAAAATCTCGCATAGTCCTGACAGATCTGAAATCTGGAAAGACTCTCTTGTACTAGATATCTAAATAAATCTTTGTTGGTGCCCCTCTCACCCGGGAGCACATAATTTGATGCACCAAGATGTGAAACACACCTTATATAGATATGTAGTCTCCCTGGAAGGATTTTGTAGTGACAAAAAAGCTTGTCCCTAGAGCTTAATAGACATCTTGATTCTAAATCCAGAGAGCTCATGTCCACAATCTGATCACTAATACTTGAAGAACCACCTTGAAAATAGGCAATGGCGCATGGACATGCTGCCATTATGAAACCTCTCTTTGATCTCATAGTAGATGGGGCATTGAAAAACTAAAGTGTTCCTCTGTCTCAATCTCCTAGATGGGAGCAAAGTTGCGCAACCTAACATCTTTGACCATTTTATACTTGTGATCGCTTCTCGACCCGCAGCTCTACAGGAGCCAACTCTGAACATAAGGCCCAGGGAGAACCGTCGGAACATGCATCCAATGTTCTTCAGCATCCAAACATTCTCCCAAATCGATTGGAGTTCGTAACTATGGTTGACTTTGAGGCAATGTGTATATGAGCTGTAGAAGGCCATTTTTATGCATTGTAGAATTTTGAGCCTCTCGAACCTTTTGGATATCTCTGTATAGTTGCTTCCACGTAACCTTTGAATAAATAGCTCTGCTGATACTAGTCGTCTCATGATTGAATTCTGTGCTAAGGTCCTAGCGTTGTCATCGGAAGGATGGTGGAGTAAGGAGCATCCATGGAAGTACCTAGAAAGGGGGGAGTACTGGTCCCCTATGTCAAAAATTTCAAGAGATCCAACCCTTCCAAGACGACCTTGAGGTCCCAATCCAGTCAGTACCAGTGACGACCCAATAGATGTTACAGTCCATCCCCCTAGGTGAGCAATGAAAGTCAATTAGAAGAGCCCTAGGTAGATTTTAGGTAGATGTCACCTGATCTCTGGAAGCTTCGGAGAGTCTGTGGGAAGGGTTATCACTGGATGCGGTTCCAAGGAGTAGAGACGAGACCCCATAGATGACCTCTAGTCTGAAAGGGCGAGCC
The DNA here is from genome assembly GCA_019776745.2 of Taxus chinensis. Classification (NCBI taxonomy): domain Eukaryota; kingdom Viridiplantae; phylum Streptophyta; class Pinopsida; order Cupressales; family Taxaceae; genus Taxus; species Taxus chinensis. The sequence continues at coordinate 262,150,509 of CM034151.1, read as the reverse complement.
CCAAACTCAGCACACGGATGATATTATGAAGAAAGGCCTTAGGACATCTTTACATCTGATGATCCCGTCTAGGAGTAGATTCAAGGATCTGAACTCCGACTCAATAGAAGTTGGAGCCAATTTCGACTCGAGCATTAGGGTTCACAGGCCCCGTAAGTGCCTCAAACCGATAAGAGAACTGTGGGTCTCACAAGAGAGTTCAGAAGGTGACATCTTGGAGCTCCAGATGGTGTCCTAGGAGAAAAATGAAACATCGTCGGAAAGCACTGAATCTCCAAGCCCTACAAGCATGGTGAACCATTAGTTTCTTCACAACACTGTTGGATGCAATGGGTCTGCAATAGCCGGACGTTCTCACTGCACCGAGGTGGAGTAGAGAAGAGAAAAATCTGCAAATTTCAGGGATCAGGAGTCGAGTGAATCTCCAGACTTGAGACTCCCCACCTGTAGAAGAAATGAGAAATCCATTTGCAGGTCTTCAACATCATTGAAGACCCTAACCTTGGTTTTCAAAAAAGTCCATGTTGGAGCTGTAAGCTGCCTATGATCGTTTCAGAGTTGCTCTCTTGAAGCGAGTTCGAGAGTTAGTCTCTGTAACCCCTTCGCTGAAGGACACGTGCTAAAAGGACTCTAGGAGCATCTGCGAAGGATTTTGTGTCCCTCACGATTTCACCCCGAAGGTCAGGGACATCAAACAATTCGAAAAAATTTCGTACTTTTAAAATAGTGGGTCGTTTGGTTGTTTTTATTGCCTGAAAGTTCCTGTATTGCGTCAAAATAATCCTTGAAGAGCCATATTAGCCTTTTTCGCCAAATACCCAGATGCCGCAAAATTGTTTTATTCTGTCGTTGGGATTTGTCTGTGGGAAATTTGTATTTAATTATTTTGAGCCCCGTATGCCCCGTATGAGGCTATTTGCGCTCTGTTTTGACTCCAAATTATAAGCGAATATGTTATTATTCCTATATACCAGAAGGATTTTAACTTATTTTAAGTTTTGGGCTTTATTTGTAACTTTTGGCAATTTTTCGTGTTTTTGTGGTGTCCCGTTCTGTTTTCTGTAAAATTTCTCTGGAACAACTCCTTCGCCGGGAAAGCTCGATTTTTGGCCTGGAGCAGTTGGAAAACATACACGCACATTTTGCTCGGAGGAAGTCGTCATCGGAGGTCTGTGATCACTGGGGAAAAAGCGAAGTCGTGCACAGAAAAGCCCCTGCGGGGATGGGCGCATTTTTGGAAAACAAAAGATTTAAGCTGCGATGGGAAAAATATAAGCCGCAGGTAGGATGGGAATTGTATACCTGCCTGGCAGGGGTACTTTTTCCCCGTGTTATAAAAGTCACTTAAGCTGCAGTGGGAAAAATAGAGGCTTGCAGGCAGGTGGGAATTTATTGCCTGCCTTGCAGGGTAAAAATTTCCCATGATATAATAAAAGGAAAGTGACTTAAGTGAAATCATGGGATTTTAGTGCCTGCCTTGCAGGGTAAAGAATCCCATTGTCAAAGTCAAATCACTTAAGTGGATCATGGGATTTTGGTGCCTGCCTGGCAGGGTAAAGAATCCCATTATGGAAAAATTCTTAAAAATAGAATTACATGTGCAAAAAAGTGCGCCCCCTTTGGTGATTGATTAAAAAGATTAAATTGATTATTTTAATAATCTTTCTTCCTTCAAAAAGTGCGCCCAAGCTTGAGGAAGTCAAAGAAGTCAAAGAAGGAATAAAAGAAAGTAATTAAATTAATTAAATTTAATTTATTTAGTGGCTGCCCCCCTTCCTCTCAAAAAGTGCGCCCCATTTAGGCATTATTTAATGTTTTTTGAAGCATTAAAACATTAAATTAATTTCTATTTTCAGTGGCTATGGTCAAAGCACACTGTGAAGCTTGAGTGAAGTGCTGTGTGAAGGATTAAATTGGATTAATTTAATTTATTGGATGGCTGTCCTTAAACATGCTATTTTTAAAAGAGAAAAGCATGATTTTTAATTAATTAATTGCCTTTAATTGTTAGGGCAATTATTAATTATAGAATTGTGAAGGTTATATAAGCATGGGCAGCCATATGGGTGAATTATTTAATTCACAGGTAAAGAATTGCAGCAAGGAGGAAAAGTGCGCCCCCATTAGAGGAAGGATTTTGCTCAGACAAAGTGCTAACAAGGCTAAAAGCTTCCAGATTTGGCGCATGCTTTGGAGAAGGTTGATCTTTGTCTGCATAATTGTTTGCATAGGTGTTACAGGAGCTCAGGTGTTGTTGAAAGGATTCATGCTCTCTTTATGTGCAAATTAAACACCAATTTTTGGGGCAGCAGGCTTGAAAAGTGCAGATTTTTACAATTAAAATTCACTATTTATGCTCCGGTGGCCATTTTTGTCTGAATAAATTGCAGGAATTCATTACAGGTGCTTTACAAAAGAAAAGGAGCTTTTATCAATGTCCAATACATTGCAAATATCCTCTGAATCTGAAGAATTGTCTAGATCTGCACCAGTATTGAAGAATTCCAGTCAAATAAGAAGAAAAAGACATTCAGACAAAGATAGACAAAGCTATGGCGAAGAAAGATGAAAAAGAAAGCACAACGGAGTCATGCATTACTTCTAAATTTGCACACGGATCTAGGCTCGGAACCTCTTGCTAAATTGATAGACAAATCCAGAGCAGGAAAGACTTCACTCATGCGTGCAGGAGAAACTTCACTCATGCGTGCAGGAGAAACTTCACTCATGCGTGCAGATTAAAAGCAGTGGAATTATTCAAGCTGCAGCTTTTCCATCCACAACTCAGTTGCCAGAATTTGTAATGTAGGTGCAGATCCATATCCAGATGCAGATGTAGATGCTGATGCAAATCCATATGCAGATCCAGATCCAGATCTCATAGTTGCAAAAGCTTCTGGCACAAAGGCTTCATCCTCTTGTTTCGAATGCAGCCCATGATGAAGACAGTGCGTGGAAAATTCCTTCCAAGACCTTGTGCATGTGCTCTCATCTTCCAGTTGAAGCCTTCATTGAATTTTCATTCACCCTGAGTGCTTTCCAGAATTTTTAATTGCTCATATGCAATTAAAAATAAGGATGATGAGTTATCTACGACCAACCTTGCACTGATGCATGTACAGCAGAAGAACTGCAAAAGCTTCAAGGATAATAGAGAAGACAATGCGAAGGCAAAATTTCAGCTTGCTTCCAATTCCAACTGCTTGCAATTCCAGCTTGTTTCTAGATCCAGCTTGAATCAGCTGCATGCAGACATGAAAAAGGACAAAGTCAGCTTTCCTCTTCCTTCTTCTTTCCTCCGACAAAGTAATTGAGCGATCAATTAAATTATACAACTTAAGTGATTGGTTTAAAAGCCATTACTTGAAGAAGTCAACTACTTGGAGATAGGTGGCAGGCGTGCAAAATAGAAAGTTCTATTTTCAGTTGCAAATCATACATGTCACACAAAGAGGAATTCCAGGAGGGAGATTGCAGTTGTTTCTTTCCGACTTCCACATGTGCCAGTTCAACTAAAAACTTCCAACTTGTAATTTCCCCTCTACATTCTATAAATAGAGGAAGAACCTTCGGGTTAAGGATCGATCATAATTTGTAAGCAGCAATCTTGTGTTCAAGACTTTGTGCTGAACCCATGAGAGCAACTTGGAGCAAAGGAATACAAAGGAGCAGGTTTCCGGAGAACTTTGTGTCACGGTGTACTGTGTTTCTTGCTTTTAAATCTTGGATCTCTTAAGTAAACTTTGTGTTATTTTAGATTTGGATCTAGAGTTGCCTTTGTTTTATAATTTTGTATGTTCATATCTATTAAGTTTCTTCTATGTGCATGCAATTAGCTTCTCTATCTACTAATTGGGATGCACATCTTCCCCATTTCTTCCCTGTATTTCCTTTACTTCCTTCTTCTATAAAATACTTCCTTTCTTAAACAACTGCTTACTTGCTGCAGAACTTCTTAGTTATGGTTCATGAACTAAGTGGTTAAAGTAAAACCCCTGATAGATAATAACACATTTATATTGAAAAATCTGACACGGGAGCCTCACCGGTTAAATGAGGGAGATTTATCTCATGACTGCCTAGGTTTGATGCTATGCAGAAAATCTAGCCAACATCTAGATAAGTTCCAACTTTATTCACCTTTATGTAAAAGATATCTCCTGCAAATTATCAAAAGATATTGTATAGAATATCTATAAAATATCAAGAGATATTATATAGCACATCTAGAAATATTTGGAAATATCAAAAAGCTCTAGAATATCTAATATAAGATATTATGTGATATTTTCTAAGCTAGAAGGTTGGAAAACTTTTATAAATAAGAGGTTTCACTTTGTAATTCAATAAACAAAAAAAACAAGAGAAGGCACTGAAGTGCTCTAGAGTATTTTTAATACAAAGTTTGTTTCTTATATTTCTCTTGTGAGTTTGTGTGTGTTCATAATATTGTTTCTATTTGCATTATCTTAACACACACCCTCTAGGTTAGGAGTTAGATATAATTCCTTCACTAAGAAGGAAGAATTTGTGCCTTTCTTTCAAGCATTTATGGTCTCCTCATCATTGTTGCCTAGGTAAGGGTAATGTGCATTATATTGAGGGATTTTCAGATTGCGAAGAGGAAGAAGAAGCTTGTGTTGATGAGAGAAAGAAAAATTATGATCTATAAGAAGATCCGGAAAGTTTGGATAGCATTCTTGCCACCTTGTCTGGTGCTTGTAGATACCATCCATTCCGGGTGAGAGAAGACCTACAAGGGCAAAGAGTCATGGTCTTGATTGGTAGTGGAGCTATTCACAATTTCATTGATGAGAGCTTGGCTACAAGGATGGACTTGAAAGTGGAGGACTTCAAAGGCTTCACGGTTAAAGTAGCAGACGATTATTTCGTGTCATGCACAAGGAAGAGTTGACAACTCCGTTTCACATTAGGAAAGCATGAGTTATGTGATGATTCTTATATAATTGGCATAGCTGATACAAATCTTGTGCTTGGAGTCCAATGGTTACATTCATTGGGAGAACTCACTCTCAACTACCAAAGTATGAAGCTAAGCTTCATGGATAAAGGCAAAAGGATGATATTACAAGGTATGATTCCAGAGACCCCTCATGTTAATTATTTTGTAGAAGACATCTGGTCAAAAGAATCTTATCCACATCTATGTGGATTATCCCACATTGAGTGGGATATAGATAAGCTAAGCCTTGATGAAAACCTACGTAGTCATGAGATAAATCTCCCTCATTTACCGGTGAGGCTCCCATGTAAGATTTTGTTAGTTAAATATGTCCTAGTATCTATTTGTTGAGTATTACTTTAACCATTTAGCTCATGAACCATAGCTATATAGTTCTGCAGCAAGTAAGCAGCTGTTAAAGAAAGGAAAAATCTGCATGAAGGAGGAAAATAGCAGGAAACAGGAAAGAAAGGAGGGAGGATGTGCAACCCAATCAATAGATTACAGAGTTGATCGCATGCACATAGATTAGAATAAATAGATATTAAAATATATAATTCATAAGCAAAGGGAACTTTCAGATTTAGATCTAGAATAACACAAAGTTTATGAATAGATCTAAGACATAAAGTTACGAGAAAAAATGCACCATTGACACAAAGTTCTTCTGGAAATATGCACCTTATCCATTCCTTTGCTTGCAAATAGCTATCAGGGGGTCTCAACACAGAGTCTGGAACACAAGAATCCTGATTACAAATTCTGATTCTTTAACCCGTAGGCTCTTCCTCTATTTATAGTGTATGGAGAGGCAAGTTACGAGTAGGAAGCCATAAATTGAATTCTGACGCATGCGGAAGCTATGTAAAAGGGATATAACTGACAATCTTCCCTCCTGGAATTCCTATTTGCCACGACATGCATGATTTATAACTAAAAAATAGAACCTTCTTATTTTGCATGTCTACCACCTATCTCCAAGTAAATGACCTCTTCAAGCAACGACTTTTAAACTAATCACTTAAGTTTTATAATTTAATTGATAGCTCAATTACTTTGTCAGAGAAAATAAAAGAAAGAAGAAGAAAGAGGAAAATAAATTAGAAGAAAGTTGCAACACTTCTAGTCATGTTCTTTTTCCATATTATGCATGCGGTTGACTCTTTTGACTTTGATTCTCACCAACCTGGATTTGGAAGCAGCTGACTGTGATTCGTTTGCGGGTATTTCCTTTGACCTTGTCTTCCCTTCTTATCTTTAAAGCTTTTACAATTCTTCTTCAGTACATGCAAAGTAAATTCGATGAAGGCATTGAACTGGAAGATTGGGGAGCACATGCACAAGATTTTGGAAGGAATTCCCCATGCATTGACTTCTACACAGGCTGTGTCAGAAACAAGAGGATGAATTTTTTGCTGGAAGCCTTTGCAATTATGACATTTGGATTTGTCAATTAAATCGGTGATAGGTTTAGGGCCAATGTCTGTATCATTGACTTCAGCAAATTTAGAAGCTATGCATGATTCTGCTGATCCTTTTCTTTCATCATGCTTCATCATGGCTAGAACAATCTTTGTCTGAGCTCTTTTTCTTTTAATTATACTCAGAATCCCTTGCAATTGGATCAATTTGTGCAGATCTGACAACTTCTTCAGATTTGGAAGATATATTCAGTGTTCTTGACATTTATTTGAGCACCTATGATGGACACCTGCAATTTTATTTAGACAAAGATGGAGTCCAGAGCATGAACACTTGATTTTTATCACAAAAATCTGCATATAAAGCCCGCTGCCCTAAAATTTGAGGCTTTGCTTGCATGCAAAGCAAGCATAAATATTTTCAACTTCACCTAGGCACTTATACCAACATGCAGATAATTAACAAGGCTTAAATCAAGCTCCTCCAACCCTAGGCGCCAAACTTTGAAGCTTTCTGGCAATGAAAAACACTTTTTGATGCAAAAATCCTCCTTCCTTGGGCGCAAAAACTGTCCGGGCTGCAATCCTTCTGCAAAAAGAATTAATTACATCTTCACTATGGCAGCCCATGCTTATATAACCCTCAACATTCTATTTCTAATAATTGTCCACCCTATTCCTGGCAATTAATTAATAAACAATGATGTTTATTCACCCAAATTGGGCGCCTATTTTTGCATGCTGCTGGCTGCCATTAAATAAATTTAATTTATTTATTTTTAGCATGTTACCTTTAGTTCACTTTGGCTTATCCTCATGCATTGACTTTCTATTCATCCTGGGCGCCAAAATTAGGCAAAACAAGCTATTAATAAATACCATTAATATCATTGTTTAATCACCAAATGGGTCGCACTTTTTGACATGGGTGAATTCTAAATTTAAAAAGTCAACTTCTGGTGGGAATTTCCACCCTGCACCGCAGCTCTAAAAATCCCTTCTTCCACTTAAGTGATTTACCTTTCATCATGGGAATTTTTACCCTGCAAGGCAGGTAATAAATTCCCACCTGCCTGTTGCTTCTAATTTTCCCACTGCAGCTTAAGTGACTTTCCAAAAAGTGCGACTTGCATTAAAATTAGCCTCCTTTGAAAAAGTGTGACTTGTTTGGGTGAATAAAACCTTCTGATGGGAAAAGTTAGCCTGCTAGGCAGGCGGAAAATTCCCATCGGTGCTTTAAGTGATTTTTTCTTTATTTTATAATGGGAATTTTTACCCTGCAAGGCAGGTAAGAAATTCCCACCTGTCTGCTGCCTCTAATTTTCCCATCTCAGCTTAAGTGACTTTGACTTCATGGGAAATTTCACCCTGCAAGGCAGGGGTAATAAATTCCCCGCCTGCCTGCTGCCTGCTACCCAAAAATCCCATGGGAATGCAGGCAATAAATTCTTACCACCCACTGCAGCTTAAACCTTTCATTCCCAAAAAGTGCGACTTGCCTGGGAGAGGCTTTTTGTGCATGACTTCATCATTTTTGGTTAGAAGCTTACATTTTGAGGCTGATTCCTTCTGGCGTTGTGTTGGTAGATGATCTCCAGATGCTTCGGGCAATTAAACAGACTATACTGGCGAAAGAATTGACCTAGGGGAATTTCACAGAGAAACCAAGGAGAAAACCGAAGAAAAACGCCAAAAAAAAAAAAGTGAAAAACGTTGCCAAAAGTTGCAGACAAAACCCTGAATTCATTCTTGGTGAAAACCCTAATGAGATGAGTGAATACTGGCATGCAAAACTTCAACAGGATTCAACCGAGCACAATTTACTTCAAACGGGGCATTATTTATTCAATAAATAATTAAATAAAAATTTCCCGCAGACAAAACTTGGCGGAGGGATAAAATGAGTTTGGGCATTTGGGTATTTGTCGAAATTGGCTCATATGATTCACTGGGAATATCCTAACATAATACAGACATCTTCTGACAATAAAAACACAAAAAACCTGTTATTAAAAGAATGAGTTTTTTTTCAAATGGGTGGTCCCAAATTTCAGGGTGAAATCTGGAGACACCAGTCGGCTCCGTCTGTGGACATCTTTGCTTCTGTCAAAATGAAAAAAGTGAAGATGAGATCCCAGCATCTCTGGTTTCATGTCTTGGCCATTGGGTTCGGGGTCTAGCCACAAAAACAAAACAAAAAGAAAAAGAAAAGAAGAAAACAACAAAAGTTTTATTTATATACAAACAGGTTTTACCCTGTATCTCAATTTTTGAACAGCTTCAGATGTTGCCCGTTGAAAGGCAGTGGTAACTCAATTGCATCCCGATGGGCAAGGAAGAAAGTGTCCATTTCGACAGCTCTTTTGATCATGAAGGGCCCTTTCCAGAGTGAATTAGATTTGTCGTGCATGCCCTTTGATTCATGTCTTTTGTCCCACTAGAGTACCTAGTCTCCGATCTCGAACTTCCTTTCTTTGGCCTTTTTGTCAAATACTTTGGGCAAGTCCTCATCAACTTCATCTTGTGGTGGCTCATCCTTTCTTCTCTCTGTGGTGGGTAAGTCTGCCTCAACTTCTTCCGTTCCCAGATTTATCGGTTGCACTTCTAAGGAAGAACTATCACCATATTCTTTGTTCTTCTTCAGGTACTGATCACGCTTGTTGAAAGTCCCTACTAAGGAAACTAAACCCTTGGGGATTTTGTTACCTTTTGGTTGGATTATTCCATTATTGTCATCATAACCCGGATCAATTTTGCCTGTGATTGTTTGTCGTGGTGGTGATTTATTCCCTCCAACATGCAGACATGCAGATGTTTGTTTGTCATCATTGAAAGTCTGCCAATGTTCAACACTATCAGGGACTTTAGGGCGGTAGACCATCTCCACTTTATAGTTTGCTTGTCTAAATATGGCCGGTGGTCTATACGGATTCAATAGTGCAGCTGTGATCGCCAAAGAGTCTGCCTTGGAATTTTGATTTGTTGGAATGAAGTCGACAAAGAAGGTTGCAAAATCGAATGTGGCATAAAACACTCTATCTCTATAATGCTTCATCTTATCTCCTTTGACTTGTTTTTGCCCTCGAACTTGCTTTACTAAAAGTTCAACATCTCCTTGGGCTTTGAGGAGTTTTACTCCTTTCTTTTTAGCTTGCTCCATTCATAACAACAATGCTTCATACTCTGCCGTATGATTGGTGTTCTCGAACATCAGCTTGTGGGAGTATGGGAATATTTCATGATCCGGAGATGTTAGTAGAACGTCGGCTCCTGATCCAAAAGAACAACGGGTGCTTTTAAACTCCAGAGTCCAAACTTTTTCTTCTTCTTTTGTTGGCTCTAGCTCTGGTCGAAATCCTGGTTCTGGTACATTTTTATCCATTTCCAAGAAATAGACCCCACAGTCAGATTCCTGAAAAAGAATTCGAGATCTAGTATCCTTAGATTTTGTCACCGTGTACTTGGACTTCTGTTTTGGCTCCAATTTCTGATTTATACCTTTGATAGGAATATGAACACATGACCAATCCATCTTTACTTCTCCTCCCAGCTCTTTGCAGAAGTTTCTACTTAGCAATATCCCGTAGGACATAAGAATATCTGTAACCAAGATTGTCTCATCTTTAATCTTTTTTCAGGAAAAGCTGTCAGAACAGCGTGTGCGTCTTTGATTTGTCCGATTAAAGGGACTTGTCTTTCCATGGAGTAGCACCTTCCTATGGTCTTCGTCAGGGTAAGCCCAAGAGCATCTGCAACTTTAGCTGGCATGGCATTGTCAGAAGCACCTGAATCTAGAATGTAATTGCTTAACTTGAAACCATTAAGCAATAGTAAAACATAGAATGGTTCCACTCTTTTAGAAGATGGTGAGGATTTAACAACCGCAATGTTGTTCTGGGGAGGAGTATCTTTGGGCTTAGGCAAAAGGCCCTTTGATGCATTAGATTTTCCTGGAGATTGTACATATTTGACTAGCCTATTTAACTGCTCAAGAAATGCTCTCAAGTATTCAGCTTCTGACATTTGAACTCTAGTTTTCTTGTCATGGTCAATAATGTTGAAAGAAGGAATAGATTCAGATACGTAAGTTGCTTTCTGTGGTTGAGATGAAGAACTCACATTCTTATCTCTGGGAGCTAAAGAAGAAGGTAAAGGGCTGCCCCTTCTTTGTTTGTCAGCGAATAGAGGACCATTCATGATGCCCCATTGACTGGTCATCCGGGCTATTTCAAAACATACAAACAGGTTAGAGAAAGGTTCTTTTGGAAAGGTCTTAAAGAGGAGGCGCTTTAATACATACAGGAATGTTTGGTTTGCTAACAAAACAAGGCGGAACATGAATTTCCAGCTGGACTATTGCAGCCCCTTCTTATTCCCTCTCCAAAATGGGAAAGTATCTCCATGGACTTCATCACAATGCGGCCCATGGTTCAAGGTTAGAATTGTTTGTACGTTGTGGTTGATGGAATCACAAAATATGCTCAGTTTTTTCCACTTCCAGCCACGTATAATGCACATATAGTGGCTGATGTATTTTTTTAAGGATGTGTTTAGACTTCATGGGCTGCCCATGAACATCATAAGTGATAGGGATAACCAATTTCTGAGCATGTTTTGGAATTTTTTTTTCCGTTTGACAGGTATCAAGCTTACTCCTAGCACCAACTATCATCCCCAAACCAATAGGCAAATGGAAATAGTGAACAAATGGGTAGAGGGCTACCTACGGAATTATATTGATGGCCAACAATCAACTTGGGTAAAATGGTTACACATGGCTGATATTTGTTATAACACTACATTCCAAATGTCCATTGGTATGTCACCCTTCACAACTTTATATGGTCGTGATTCTCTCTCTTTTGTTGATTTAGTTATGACTAATAGTAGGGTGCTGTGGGCCAAAGATTTGGTGCAACAAAGTCATGACATCTTGAAGGAGCTCAAAGAAAACCTCCAACATGCCCAAAATCAACATAAGTTGTACGCAAATCAGTATTGGATGGAAATGAAATTTGAGGTAGGAGACATGGTATTTGTCGTGCCTCACTCAGTGCGAGTTCCAAAATCGATAAAAAAAAACAACTAAGAATCCATATCTAGATATTAAAAGCAATAATGAAGAGTCAGCGTAACGCCACTTTCGCTAGTTAGGATAAATTTACGGTTAATATTTTTTATAGACGTCGACGATAATTATATTGTGACGGCTGCATGGTTAAATTGTCCGTTAGTGATAAAACTATTGCACTTAGAACGATAAAAGAGATAAAAAGGATTTCAATCAAGTTTAATAATTGTTTCGAAAATAATTTAAAAATTGTGGGAGACCAAGAATTTTATTACGATCGTGGTTCTAAAGGTGAAAGGTTAGTTAATACATTTAATTAATAAATTGCCACCATATAACTTAAGTCCCTTTCCCATAATAATACATATTACTTTCAAGACCCATTGCAATGTGCAACTATAAGACTTAAGTCATTTTCACATTAAATTACAGCCCCTAGATTTAAATCAATCTCCATCGTAGAATGGGCAAAACCCTAAAAATTAAACTTATGAGGATATAATTTTCAAAGCTAAACTCTATTGTCTTATTTTTCCTTTTTTCTTCATTCGGGTACCCTAGTTTTTTTTTTTTTGCTTTCTTGTTTTGTAGGAGGGAGGAGAAGGAGAATGGTTTGGCCAAAGCAAGAGATTCAAGAAAATGATTTCTACTCTATTTATTTTTGTTTTTAGTTTAGAATCATCTAATGGTTTGCACACAGTTGCAGTTTTCATCAAGGGTTTCAAATATGAGTTTTTCTATTCTTCACAAAATGATCCAATGGATCTGTAGGTTATATTGATCATTCTTATTTTATTTTGCTTAAGTGCTCATATTGCGAGCATATATATACAAATAGTTGTAAACATTACATATATTGTGTTAACGATATTGTAGACCACATTGTGAAGGTCCCCAAATGGGCGGCAGGGTGAAGAAAGGCCGCAAGCCTGTGTGTTGGCGTTGGGGGGTGGGGTTTGTGGGCAGCCATGGCCGTGGCCATAGTGGTGAGGGTGGGGGCTGTGGCATGCACAACAACCCCAAAAGATATTCGTAGGGGTGAGAAGGGGATGGGTGAGATAGCCGTCCAACCGTCCCACCCTCCCCCATTATATATTATATATATATAATTTTTATCAACCCTTGGTTTAGAAGGGTTTGGCCATGATAAATATATTTTTGTTTAAAGGCCTTCAACTATTTTCAATAAACTCACCATTCAGTTCCTTTTATTTATATAATTATATAAATATTCACACACACACACACATATTTAAGATGCTCATGCAACACAATGCCCATTTTTAATTTCAGGAAGCTAATTACTATTTATATGCTCATGTATACATACATGCTCATGTATGTATATACATGTATGTATGTGTATACATACACACATACATATACATATGTATATATGTGTGTGTGTGTGTATATATATATACATATATACATATATATGTATCATAGATATATACATCATGTATCATATGTATATATTTATATATATGTGTATGTATATATGTATGTATGTATGTATGTATATAAATGTATACATACACACATACATATACATATGTATGTATATATGTGTATACACACACACACACATATATACATACATACATACTTATATATTCATTCTCAAATGTATATATATATATATATATATATATATATATATATATATATATATATATATATATTCTTGAATTATATATAGATACTGAATATTTATAACATACATACATATATATTCGACAATATCTATATATACACACACACATACACACACATACATACATACATATATTCGAGAATATAAATACATATATTCGAGAATGAATATATATGTATGTATATAAATTATGTATGTATACACATACATACATACATATATATACTTATTATATATAAATATATACATATATACATATACATATATACATACATATGTACATATTCATTCTATATATGTATGTGTATGTATACATACATATATGTATATTCATTCAATATATTCGAGAATCAATATATGTATATATATATATATATATATATTCGAGAATGAATACATACATACATATACATATACATATACATATACATATGCATATGCATATGCATATACATATATATATGTATGTATGCATGTATGTATGCATGCTATATATGTGTACAAGTATGTATGCATATATATATGTACAAGTATGTATGCATGTATGTATGTATTCATTTTCGAATATATATACATACATATATACATATATATTCATTCTCGAATATACACATATACATACACATATATACATATATATATACATACATAATATGTATGTATGTATATATGTATATATATGTATGCATGTATGTGTATACATACATATATGTATCTATATGTATGTATGTATGCATGCATATATGAATGAATGTATGTGTGTGTATACATACATATGTACATATATACAATGTATGTGTCTACATACATACATACATGTATATACATATATGTAGACACATATTTTATATATGTATATATGTATGTGTATACATACATATGTTACATATGTATATATGTATGTATGTATGTATACAAACATATGTATATTTGTATGTATACACATGTGTGTATCATATATATGCATGTATGTAAGTATATATATATCGAGTTGAGATGCATGTGCAATTCGATATCTTGACATGTGTCCTAACTTCACCATGTGACACTGGCATGCCACTGCAGTTGGAAATGAACTTGTCAGTCTTCATGAACTAACTCCTATGAAGGGCCAGTGAATAATATAAGGCAGAATTATTGCCTTGAAACTTTTCAATCTCACAACTGGGAATTCAACATGATATCACTGCTAAGATAGCACATCATTGTCATTCTTGCTACCATATGATATCTGACTAGTTGGACCATCAATGTGGTGTTGCCATGGAAATATCACAAACTATATAAATTTAATGTCCGGATCACAATACTCTGCAAAAATCATGCAAATAAAATACTATACTCAATTTGGAGTTGGTATGAAAATGTTATGCTCTTTGCAAGGTATTTCTGTTTCGATATCACATTGTCAGCTTCAATATGGCTTTTCCTATGCAATACCACACACAATGTGAAATTTGATGGCACCATCGGATTCTTCTAAAAAGCTATGCGATGAAAAAATCAACACACAATTTCCAGCCTGAATGACATGGTGTTTGTGCTGTGAGATTAAAACATGATTAAAATGGCCATCTCAAGATTATTGAAAACATAATACTTGTCTAAACATTCAACAAAACAATCTTCAAATGGTGTCGCCTCCACATGACTACAAAATGGTCTCAAACATGCACAATTGAGTTATTTGTCTAGGGATGCTCCTGCATGATTCCTAAAGAGCTACAAATATTAAGAAGAAAAGCCTAATGTGAAATAGACCATGTAGTCATAACTCCAAAACCGATTGCTGCACCAGCGAGTTGACTACCCTATTTTGGCAATGTAGCAAAACACCACAACACTAAATAACAATAATATAGGAAAAAGGACCTTTTTAAAATCCTTAATGTGCTTGGAAGGATCGAAAATGTGTTTTTCGCTTTGTTTTTTAGTTTTTTTGTGTCTAAAAAGCTTGATTGTATGTAGGGATGAATCTTTCTTATTTGGATATTCCATGACAAATATGGGCCAATCTGATATATTTTTAGGGCATGTATCTGAATACACAGATCTATGCTACAATATCTCAGGAGACATATCTTGCAACTTAGGTGCCTATAATGCAAGTTATCACAATCTATCCCGCTTACAATTTTATTTGCTTATTTAAAATTTCACACGATCATGGTATATTTCGATGTTTAGATGATGAACTTCTTATATATGAATGTATCTAAAACTAGCAATCGTACGTGAAATGTACAATGGAAATGCTGAAGGGGATCTTTTAGAGGAGTCATATTGGAGGGAGAGAAATGATGGTAGAGGAATATGGTGAAGAAGAAGGGGTTAGAGGGTGGAGAAACGTGGGGGTGGCGAAACTGGAAAGGAGAAACAATGTGAAACTGAACCATACAAAAATGGCAATGACATTTATGTCAAACGTTAGAGACATGGGCTGTTGTCTTAGACGATGCACAAAAAATGCAAAGGGATATTTGTCAATGTAAGGAGCGGTAGAATTTTTTTTTCGGAAGTGAAAATATGTTTGTTTTTTAGTCCTTGCATGAATATGGATAAGAAGGTGATGAGGGGAAGTAGAATCTAAAGTTAGCGACCTCATGCAAAGTTCTACTCATCAACAATAGTGATGACATCATCATTTAACAATCACTAAAAAGAGGTATAGGTGTGGTTTCTTGAGGATTTTTATTATATAGGGGAAAGTAATCGTCAGCATGGGACATGTAGCACCACCGTTTGCATTGGGCTCGTGGTAGGAAAACCAACGCAAACAAGCCATGGGAAAGGGGAAAAAATCAATGGTAGTGGAGCAGAGTGGTGAGGTTGATTACGATTATTCAACTATGATAATATTTTGAAGAATTTGATCATTTTCGAGTATTTGAACGTTGTTATTGTGAAGATAGAGGTTGAGATACACAGAGAGGACACATTTTCATTACTTTATTTGTATAAATGAGGTTTAAATGCATATAAAGGTCAAAGATTTTAAGTTTTACTTATTCAAAAATTCTTTGCAAACTTGTGTTTATTTCTGGTTAGCTTTATTCTTGGAAACCCCTTGTGTGTAGGTTTTGAAATCTTGACGTCATGGATTTGAAATCCTACATTTTATCCTCACTGAAAAAGGATAAATAAATAGATCTTCTCTCTATCTTTTTCTGTCAACATCACCATACTTTGAATTGCATTGGATTTCACATACACCTTGTATATTGCAAATCATATAAACTCTGTATGCCCCACTATAAAATCGGAAGAACGAATGAGGACGAGGAGGAGATAAACACTATCAACGAGGCGAAACAAAAATAAAATAGTAAGCTAATACACAACCATATGCATTTGCATTTTAAAAAAAATGTAAAAAAATATAGAATAGCTTTGTTATATTAAACTTCACATGGAAATGTTAAGGATTTTATGAGATTTATGTTGTATTTTTCGAAATTAGGGTTTTATAAAAAAAATTCGGGGAGAAAAAATTAAAAAAAGGAATAACCTATTAGGTTGAATTTCATCGAAGAGGTGAAATTACACAACTTGTTATGTTTAATTTCATCATAAATTTAAGTGATATTATGAGCTACAACTATAGTTCCTAGAATTAGGTTTTTGTGAGAAGCTTCAAATTTGTGCCATTATAAAGGACAAAGAAGCTGCAGCTATCAAATCAAATTTCATTGTGAGTCCTGGAGGATGGCGTGCAATATAAAGGCAAGGTAAATCGTCGAGCTTCTTTCTCGTAGTAGGATTTCAAATAGCAGACATTCTATATAGCAGGTAGTTTTATGATGGAAATAAAGGAGGTCGGTGAAGAAATTATTGCAGCTTTGTCTTATGTGATGGGAGGTTTTATGGATCATGCATTTATGCTGCATGGTTGTATGGAGAAAAACGTGGCCCGAGGTGGAGAAAACAATACGAAGAAGGTGAGGGAAGGGGGCAAGAATCAATGTTAGCGGAGCGGAAGGGCGAGCATGCAACCGTATGCCGCTGAAGCATTAGATAGTTTGGGAAGGTTAAGGCCGAGGCCTTATGGAGCCTATATTTTGAGGTAGGGGGTTATGACTTGGCCTATAGGGGCTACGAATTTAGGATGCGATAATACGTCGAACATGACCGGTGTCACAACTAAATGGTTTCCCTCCCCTTTATATTATTTGGAGTATGCCTTCAATGTAATTGTAATGCTTCAATATTAGAAAAAAATAAAAAATAAAAAATTGATTATTTACTTACACTTAAAACTTGTTAGGTACGCATATGTGTGTGACAAATTTGATCTAGCTACAAGTTTGGGGCAACCACATGGTCATCGACTTGTTTTGTGTTGGCTAGATTTTATGCACTGCTAAAAACCTAGGCATTCATGAGATAAATCTCCCTCATTTAACAGTGAGGCTCCCGTGTAAAATGTTTATCAATGTAGTGGGTATGAATCCTAATAACTATTTGTGGGGTTTTACTTTAATTACAAAGCTCATGAACCATAGCTAAGCAATTTTGTAGCAAGTAAGCAGCTGTTATGAAGTATTTGCAGAAGGGGGAAATAATGGAATTTGGGGAAGAAGGAAGGAAGATGTGTGATTCAACCAATAGTTCTCAGAGTTGGTCTCATCCACATAGATTAAATAAACAAATGGATCTCACAAAATTCAAAAGTAAAGGAAAAGAATAGCTTCTAATCTAAATTTCAGATAATATAAAGTTTATTTAAAAGAATTCAAATAGAAGCAAGAAACAAAGCACTGTTGACACAAAGTTCTCCGGAAATCCACCTCTATTCAATTCCTCAGCTTTCACAGAGACAACATCAAGGGTTACAACACAAAGTCTGAAAACTCTAGAATGCTCTAGCAAAGTTGTGATCCCCTAACCTGTAGGCTCTTCCTCTATTATAGCATATAGAGGGCAATTACAAATAGGAAGCTTTCAATGAATTGACACATGTGGAAGCTATGAAAAGGGGAAACAACTGGCTATATTCTTCTTGGAATTCCTCTTTGTATGACATGCATGATTTTTAATTGAAAATAGAACCTACTAGTTTGCATGTCTGCCACGTATTTCCAAGTAATTGACTTCTTCCAGTAACTTGAAGTAACCGCTTTTATAGCCAATTACCCAAGTTTTACAATTTTAATTGATTGCTCAATTGCTTTGTCGGATAAAATAGGAGAAAGAAGAAGAAAGAGGAGAAGAAATTCTTGCTGCAACACTCTTTGTTTTGTCCTTACTCCATACTCTGCATGCTGATCCAATATGCCTTATACTTCTGCTTCATCTATTTTAGCAATGAATGATCTGAATGATATCTCTGCCTTGAATTTGAGATGCTTTTTTCTCCCATATGCTGTTGAATCCTTTCCTTTGATTCTCGCCAAACTAGATCTGGAAGCAACTGACTGAGATTTGCTTGCGGGTGTTACCTCTGCCTATCTTCCCTCTTGAAGCTTTTGTAGTTCTTCTCCAGTACGTGCACTAGTGCAATGTTTGCAGTAAACAATTCAGGCAAAACTCACCACCTTTTATTTTTAATTGCATATGAGTAATTTTAAATTTTGGAAAGCACTCCGGGTGAAGGCAAGTACAAGTAAATTGAATGAAGGTTTCAACTGGAAGATTGGGAGCACATGCACCAGCTCTTGAAAGAAATTTTCTATGCAATGACTTCCACATGGGCTGCGTTAGAAACAAGAGGATGAATTTTTGCCGGAAGCCCTTGCAATTATGAGAGTTGGATCTATTTCTTCCTCTGATTCCGAAGATATATTCAATGTATCAGACATTGACTTCTGCTTTCTTCACCAATATGGGTATAAATGAAGTATTCCTGCAAATAATTCAGACAAGTATGCAATCCATAGCATGAATATCTAATTTCTTCACCAAGATTTGATTATAAAGCCTGCGGTCCTCTAGTTTTAGACTTTGCTTGCATGCCAAACAAGCTAAAAATATTATTTTATTCACCTGTGCACTCACATCAACAGGCAGATAGCCAGAATAATAAAAGAAATCCTTTCCAACCCTAGGCGCCAAAACTGGATGCTTCCCAACAATTTAAAGAAGTCAGCTTTTAGGCATTTAGCTATGCCAGAATGGGTCACACTTTTTGGCTAGGAATTTGTGGAAAAAACATGAGGGCAAGGAAGTGGAAAAATTCACCCTTCCAGGCAGCCCCAAAATTCCCACTTTTCACTTAAGTCATTCGACTAACATTGTGGGAAAATTCAACCTTCGAGGAAGCTCCCAAATTCCCACCTTCCAAGAAACCTCAAAATTCTCACTTTTCACTTAAATGACTTCACTTCCATCATGGGAATTTTTCACCTTTTAGGCAGCCTCCAAATTCCCACCTTCCAGGTGACTCCAAAATTCCCACTTTCCATTTAAATGACATGACTTCCACCATGGGAATTTTTTACCTTCCAGGCAGCCTCCAAATTCCCACCTTCCAGGCAGCGCCAAAATTCACACTTTCACTTAAGTGATTTGATTTTCATGTTTTGCGTGGAAATTCAAGAGGAAGGACAACTTTGAAAAATGCGACTTGTATTATGAAATTGCTCTTCTCAAAAAGTGTGACTTGCATGACTTCTGCTTTTAAAGTTGCGTGAAAACTCATCAGCAACATTTATTTCCATTTTTGGATTTTCGGTGAAGAAAACACAAGAATAGAATAAAATTTTCCATTTTTGGAAAGGGTTCGGAAAGATGTAGCAATAAAAACTTGCAAGTGCAATAACTTTCACTCCGTGGCTTTGTTCTAGGTGCCGTTTTTTTCTAAAAGTGCATATTTTCTCGAGCTCTACACGTTGGTGGTAATATTTTTCTTATTTTCATAAAATCCATTATTGCACCTTTTTGGACCAAGCAACCTCTTGCAATCCCCGGAAGAAATCCTGAGCTCTGGTCTTCTTTAGACAGATTAATTAGCAATTAAAAACATTGGATAGCTTTTCAAAACCCTGGCCCCAGGAAAAGGTCTGGCAGGAAGAATGAATAGGCTACGGGGATTGCCGGATGGAGAACGGAGAAAGACAAAAAGAAATAAAAACAAAACTTGAAAGAAGCTGCGGGCAATTGTTTGAAAAATTTCTTCGATTAGTTGTTCTGCAAAAATTCTTTCCCTTAGGTGAATGTTCTATGGTAATAATGATGGGGTGAAGTGCTTTATATAACCTAAATCCTCTAACTTTAGCTTAATCTATTTTTAAAATAACTTTATTTAATAAATAAATAAATAAATAAAATTCTCTCAGACAAAACCTGGCAAAGGGATAGAGTGAGTTTTAGTATGTGGGTATTTGTCGAATTTGGCTTTTATGACTCTCTGGGGATACCTTAGAGCAATGCAAACAACTGCAGACAAAACAAACACAAACACAAAACGACCCGTTACTTTGAAAAGAACCATTTTTTTAAAAAGGGGTAGTCCTAGATTTCAGGGTGAAATCTCAAGGACACCATTTTGAAATGCTTATATGGTAATGCTTGTTGTGATCACTGAGCACTCTATTGTTATCCTAATATTGAGAAGTCTATCCACCCTATTTATTGTAACAATATCCCAATTCAACAGGAAACTCAAGGGGATTGGATCTCCCCAATAAAATAATAGGCCTCACTAATTTATTGACAATGATACAATGGATTCAAAACTAAGACAACTTACAGAACAAATTTTGTTACAAATGAATATAAATTGATGATAAAAATTAAAATGTGGAATTACGAGGATTTTAAAACAACAATCACTCAAAGTGTCCAACAATACTAATGGTAATCTTGATGAACGATCTGAAATGACAGGACTCTAAACTAAGACTGGCTACAAAAAGAAATTATTGATCATGATAAAATAACATGGGCAATGATGACAACTGTCCAATGTGAGGTGAAATTACCAGAGCTGAAATATATCACCGCCCACAAATAAATCATAGTAATAATAATGTTGAAATTCACAATGATAACCAAGCACATTCTTAGAGGGATAAGATGAAAATCATGTAGTTGGAAAGATTGTAATTGCAGTATTGCACAAAAAAATGTATGACTACGAAGTGAGGAAGGATGGTTACAAGGATCGCTAAGAATCAATGTTAGGTTGTGAGAAGGATTTTATATGAGGATAGCTAAGTATCAACGTAAGGCTCCGGTGAGGATTTCATGTACGGATTGCTTAGAACCAATAGAAATCCATTGACGTAGTGACGTTTAATAAGCAAGACCCCCTCCAAGTAAAACACAACTATAACTCCATATTTTCCCTTAAAATTAGACAATTCTAATTATAACATAATAAAAGGTAAAGGTAATGATTATTTTTAAGGTCATTGCCAAGCGAGATGCAAAATTGACTTCGGAGGCCCCCTTGAAAAGCAACAAGAAGATTTTTTTCCATTTACCACAAATATCGATTTCCAGTTACCGTAAATATCACTTTTCATTTACCTTAAAGATCACTCTTAGGTTTCAACCTCGCGACCAAAGAGTAACCCAAATATTACCAAATCCATCCGCACCTCGATCACATTGGGCAATGAAATTGGATAAAATACTGCATCTAAGTTAATTATATACGGCAAGACACCTTAGGTGTTGAAATTGGGTAAAATCCAACATATAACTCTGTGCATCTAACAAAGAAATGTTTGCCACCAAAATTGAAAGTACAAAAGAAAAATAATGTTAATCATACACGGGCTTACAAAGATAATAGAGGACGAGAGAAAACACTCTAGGCATGAATTATATCAATAGTGGTTTCCCACTTCATATTGTATGCAGCTATCTATACAAGGTGAATGGGCTTCAATATGTAATCAATGGTTGACCATCCCAAACATCGTATAATAAAAAAGCATTTCTTCCTTCCTCCCATGAAAAGCCTCCAAGAAATTGCAACCCCCTTCAAAAACCTAATTTGATGGATCTACTGAAAAGATGGCCTTCCTCCACTGTGTATCGTTAGTGATATGTTCCTTGCCTAGACCCTTGCATCATGACATGTTCAAAACTTCAAGAGTCATTTTCATTACATGCAGCACTATCTTCTTCTTAGTTCATGGGATACTTAAAAAACAGGGTATACAATGAAACATAGATGCAAAAAAATGCAAAACATCGTTTCCATCAGCTGCCTTTAATTCTTTTGGAATTTCCATCAGAATTGTTTCTAGGTGGACGCTACAAAAACCTCTATATTCAATGCATGTACCAATAATTTAATTTGCACCCTTCTTTTTCTGACATGTGTCAGAATCAAGCATGCTTGGCATAACATGTCCATTCTCTTTCTGCTATCCCCGCTTTTCTCTGTGTTGTCAAACTTGTGAGTTCACATGAACCATTTTTCAACTTCAAATTTCAACGCATGCACGACAGTTAAATCTTTCCCATTCATTTTCTTAAGTGTGTTAGTGTTGGCTAGCCTTCATCCAGTAATAATCTCACTGTAAAACATGCCATTGGTGTAAATATAAAAAATTATTAATTGAGATTTTTTTGGCATGCCCATAGATGACATCTAGGGTGATGTAACTAATGACATGGATGCGTTTGCTAGAAATATGGGAATGTTAACAGTTTTGATTTTAACAATTAAATTTGTATCTGTAATCTTGAAGAAAATATTTCAACTTTTGTTATCGGTCAACCCAAATGTTAGCAAATTATGATATTTTGAATAATTTTTATAATAAAACCAACATAAGTATGCGATAAATTTGACAAAATGTCGAATGTAAGAAATGAGGGATAAAATTTTAGCGATTTTTATTGTGTGTCAATAATCATAGACTTGGAAGCAATAAGGCCTTAATGCTAAAACAAACTAATTGATTCATTTAAAATTTGAAGGTGAATTGTTGTTCTTAAGGAATGGGGGGCGTAGCAAAAACCTGAATGGATTTAACTATTTATTATATGGAGATAATAACCTCTTATTACAAAAACTTATTACACTCTTTCCTAGAACATATACACAAAAAGTGAAAACATAGAGACAGCTTCATACGGCCGAGTCTGGATATGGATTTCAGTTTGTATTAATCTCCCTTAAATGAGAGATTGCTGGAATTTGAAAACGTGGTTCCCATTATATCTGCATCACCACGATGACGACGACGATGTTGAGATGTCTTGGAAAAGAGAATAATCTGAATGCCCTCCTGGAAGAAAGACTGACATTTGATCAGATCTTTGGAGAGCGAGTGGAGAAAATTATTTGGGTATCTGGGTCTCACCATGACTTGACTCATGCTCGATCCGACATTCTCATTCTCATCCGAAAAAAATCAAACTTGAGCTCTCTATTTTCCACCCGGAACCGATTCATACCCATCCCACTCAAAAAACCTTGTTCATCAGATCAATTCTGCATTGGTTTATACTTCCGCTCTGCATTACGCCGCAGACTCTGAGCTCCTCGAAGCAGAGAACTTGGACGACTACCCTCTTGCGTTTTTGAAGCCCTCTCTGTTTTCAGCTTGCAAAATGTGAAGAGAATACTGGAAGCATGAATACTGAGGTGGAATTCTCTCCGACAGGGCCAACAAATTAAAAAAACACGTGGATGGCATAGATTACACAAAGATGAGCTATGCTGCGAACACTGGAAAGGAGTCTCCGTTTGTTGAAAGATGCGTCATTGGCGGGTAAGTCTTGCTTTTTATCATATTTTTTACCAGACTAAGTATTGCAATTTGTAATGGTTTTTTTAATTTTTTTTACAAGACTAAGTATTGCACTTTGTAATGGTTTTTAAAATTCTTTTTTGTTTACAAGACTAAGTATTGCAATTTGTAATGGGGATTGTGTTTGCTCTCTTTTTACATGAGCATGCTTTTCAAATATGTTTGTTTGCTTAGGTTTCACCCTCCGTGGGTTGTTCAAAGTTTCTGAGACCTAACATAGAACTGGGCTTTGTTTTGTGAAGCATGTTCTGACTTATTTTTGGTAAATAAATTAACAGTCATCCATTGATGTTTCCTAATCTAACAGGAAGTACTGTTCATTGCTTGTGAAGTGTGATGCAATTGTGGGAACTGAAAAGGTATTCTCACTTTCAAAATTCTATATCTTCAAAAACCAAGTGAACTTATAAGGCTGTAGTTCTTAATTGGTTGTTGCAGGCCTGCACATCACATCTAGGATTTTTCATGAGCTATAGATGTGTTTCATTTTGACAATGAAGTATCTTTGTAATAAGCAAAGGAAGAGACCAAAGGATTTTATGCTCATTTGTCATATTTGTAATGGTTGGATTCCTATATCTGATGTAATAATGTTTCAAGTTTTTTTCTGTTTATTGCCACAGCTAGGGTAGATGTAGATTTACTCAAGTGGTAATTTGTCCACATGACCATACATCTGAATTTGTTAAGGGTCACTGCATAACAAATGAACAAGTATTTTCTTGGCATTTCAAGGAAAACTCAAATCAGACAATGGATTTGTTTCTCATGACAGCTAACATGTTTGTTGTGTGTAGGTGATAGCCGCAATAACTTATCAAATACTTCCTCCTAACACCCAATATGCAGAGATTCCCCTTGCTGCCGTTAGCAAACATTACCAACATAAGGTTAGTAAATATGCTAACCATTGCTCCATCAAATCCTCCTTCAAACTACTACCATGCATGATGAGAGGCAAATTTTCTATCCAGCTTAGCCTTCCCAAGAAAAGAGATTTAGTAATTATGTAGTTTCCTTCATTTTGGTATTTTCAATAATAGCTCTCAAGAGGAAATGCATGTGAGGGCAATGTCCCTTATGAATAAATATATCAAGAAGCCCTCAAGGATGAATTTGAAAAAGATTTCTTCAACATCAGCTTATGTTTTCTCATCTAATTTTGTTTATTGGGCCAGTGGGTTTTAGAGTGAGATAAACCACATTCATATACCCAGATTTATAGGTAAGTTGCCTTTCTTTCCTTAAAATTTAAATTAAGGTTGACTGCCAGCTGATTTTGTTATGATATATAACTGATCCTCACAAGAATTTATAAATGTAGTCCATATGTTTTAGGAAGTTATTTGCTAAAGCTTATATATATAACTACTGTGTTATATTTATTCCCTTTATAATGGATATTCAGCTTCTGCTATATCAGATATCTTATAGTTTCTGAAATTACTTTTGCCAGGCATGAAAAGATACAGATGAAACTGTTCAAGATCTTGCTTTGGCCTTCTTTGAAAAGGTACATATGAAGCTTTATCAGATCATGACATAACCCACTATGGATGAATGCGTCCTTTTTGTGAATTTTTATTATACAGACTATATTGTATTTATAATTAATGATAGAACGGCCTTGCCCTTTCCCCAATACTGTATAAATTTAATCATAATTATGTTCAATAACAAACAAAGAATATTAAAATATTTGAAATCTTATCTGGCTCCAACTTATGTGGCATCAGAGCCAACATGCCTCAGTCTACAATCTCCACCAGCATGAAAATTTTCCACCTTTCTCTCATTGACTCGAACTTTCTCTCTCACAAGTTTCAATTCTACATCCACCAGTTCCTGTTTTGTTATTTAGGACAGTTTCAAATGCAGGGGTATTTTGCCCCTATTTCTATGTCTCGGGTTGTCTCACAGAATTCATATTATCCCACAGCATGAAATTTCAAAACTTTCCTACAAATATAGGATCACCAATTTCAGCTAGTGCAGAAGAAGGTGGCGGAAACATTTTGGCACCTGCTTAAGAGATTTTCTGCCAGCTGCTAGTGTGGGTGTCGTGTATTACTCAAATAATTATCTTCAAAATGTTTCTTGGTAGTTTACATGCAGATACTTAAAAAGTTGTATTGCAGCAGACATTTTGATTCCATGGGAACATATAACTGCACAAGATTCTGATATTTTCTCAGCAGTACCCGCAGAGAAAATCTGTGAAGCCCCCCTCCATAGGAAGACGAGATTAGGGCCTTTAAATTAACTAAAACTGGTCATTTTGATCTCCTTGCTTTTTGTAAGGTTAAATTAGTTTAATTAACTGTATATTTTGCCTATTTATAAAAATTAAAATGTTTTAAATTCTAATAGTATAGAACTATTAGATTTGTCAGGTCATTACGATCTTGTGGTTAGGTGGAGTTAATGCAACTAACTCCATTTATAGTATTTTCAGGTCATCATTTTTTATTGTGAAATGCCTCATGCTTTTGTTTTAAATCACCAATCGTTGTCTTGTTTGCTAAGTCATGCCTAGCAGTGTCATTTCTAATTTTGAAGGTTGAAACTTGAAACCTCCTGTATAAGCAATATAATAATAGGTCCTTGCTAAATATTTGGGTTGTGTGTTATCTATGGTTGGCTGATTAACTGTTTGGTCACAACCCAAGTTTGTTAGATGGTGTTTGGTTGGTTAACTAGCATTTAAACAAAAATTTGACATGTATAGACACGTTTTATAAACTTGAACAAATCCATCCACTTTACAGAAATGGCATTTGCAACACTGTATATGTTTAAGATGGTGTTTGTTTTAATAAATCCTCCACTCAAACATTGGCTTACTTGTATCCTCAATGTTTTTATTAGGGATTTGGTCGGCTTCTGTACGAGGAAGTTAAGAAAAGATTGCATGATGTTGGGGTCTTATCTTTATTTTGTTGGGGTGATCACGAGTCAGAAGAATTTTGGCTCAAACAGGTATTTTGATTGATTTGGCTATAAGCAAGGGATTGTTGTGTCTTAGTATAGATGAATTTGGCACACCTAGTTACTTGAGTACTAAAGGACCTATTTTCATTGTTTGTATGTACTATAGGGATTTTCTACACTTGCTGAGGTAGATGGTAACGGGAAAGCTCGAAAGCTTCCAATCAAAAATGATGTTCGAAGGGCAATGTCTGTGCCAGGTAGTGCCACACTCTTGGTTTCTCACCTGAATGGAGATAATTATGCTTCTGGAAACGCCATAAACTTAACTCCTCCAAGGCATATGAGGCAATGCAGATTCTTGTCACCTGGTTCTGACAATTCAAAGTCTAATATGGAAACATCTCCAGCTTTGCATATAATGACTCCAATAGTAACCAAACCAAAAGCAAATTCTGTTAAGCTTTTGACTAAAAAGTGTTGTTTTGAGGAAAGTATGGGGCTAGACCATGAAAATATTACTCTCATGGATATTGACCAGACACTTCCTCACGAAGATGTAGACATTGTGAATGTAGGAAGTATAGCAAACTCATCTGTTAAACAATCTTGTTTCATGGCTGTTGGAATGGGTACACCAATGATTCCCTCCGACTTCCCTGTCAAAGTTGAGGATGGTCTGCTGGATAGCATAGCAGGTAGGTACTCTAATGCACATTAAGTTTGAAATCTGTTCGCATGATAATTTTCAAAGTTCATCTTCTTGAAGCCTTTATAATTAACTATGGATAATGGCTTATGCATCAGTTGCAGAAGTGGTGAGCACAAGCAACATGAAACATTGTGATAATTCAGTACTTCAGTTTTGCAAAGAACAGGGAATCTTTGATCATAAAGCTGTTGATGCAGAGGAAGCAACGGTAGAAAAATCAAGAGATATACAAAAGTTGAACACACCATATTTGTCTCAAAGAAGAGGTATAAAGAGAAGTCGCCCAGTTGAAGAGTCCTATTCAAAATCAATAAAAGTTACTGAGGACTATCGAAACGATGATATTACTTTTGCAGAAGATGAACACAATGTTCTTCATGTGTGTGAAAATAACGGTGGAAGTACAAGGGCTTTGATTGACTCACGCATAATGCGAGAACCTTTGGTGGAAGTAATTCCTTCCCAAACTCAACCTCCAAATTTACAACACAAAGTTCTGGATACAAAGAAAACCTTCTCAGGTGATCTTTTGGAAGCTTCTGCTGCTGAACGACAACAGCCTGTCATAATGCTTATGAATATTGTCGATGAGAGGAAAAGGCTAAAGCTTATAAAGGTACTCCCTCTCTAAGGCTGAATGTGTTGTATCTGATAGGAATGTGTGCTTTTTCATTTTGTTAAAAATATAAGTTTGTGTTTTTTCTTTTGTAAGTTCTTATTTTGGAAATGAAAGTGTTGAAGCCTAAGAGCATTATAAAAATATTCAACTACATTGCCTTTAAATGTAATAGTAATTTCATCTGTTTAGTACATAAGAGCTATATGAACCAAATTTTGAGGTCAATGGAGATGTATATTTTTTGTTAATTTTTCAATGTATGTAAGAACACATAAGTTAGAACTGCTATTAAGGGAGATTTGCAGTTTTCTATGATCCCTCGTTTATGCTTAAGAAAAATAATACCCAGGAATGCTACATAAACTGCCATGTGGGTGTATAAAAAACAAAAATATCTCTTGTTCCTTGTAATTTATAGAAAAATAGGTGGGAAGTTTTAGGTATGTGTATAAGAGGCATTTGCATTTTTAAAATGGCCAACCAACAAAAAGAAACTAAAGTCTGAAATATGCTTTAGTATTTATTGCATACCTAGAATTTGTGAGAGGACATTGCCACTTACTTTATAGCTATCTTTGGCATACCAATAATGTGTGTAATGAATCTATGTTAGTAAGTTCATTCTTATCTAACGAATAAACCTTATTTTGGGAAGTTTGGAAGGGGGCAACCAATTTGAAAAAATAGAATGCTCTCAGCGGCGAGTCTAATGTCATTGATCGATATTATTGATGTGATTTTTTAATCTGGTGTAATAGCGGTTGTTACTTCAATATTTTTGTTCCCTATGGTGGATAAGGGCCTCTTGCTGATTTTGCTTTTTGAAACCTTCACAATACAGAAGCTCACAATTTTAGTTGTGTTCTCTGAAGGCTGTTGTGGTCTTGCCATCTGGAGATGTATTTCATGAGGATTTTATGTTCTATATATTCAATTTTGTTTGTTTTCTTGGGATGCGTCTAACAATGAATGTGTTCAGTATTTTCATGGAAAGCGAAGTCTCATCCCATATCAGAAAAGGAAAACATGGCTGTATTGTCTCAGTCCTATTGTTGCATTGTTCTTATGGCAGCTTTCCCTCCCTGTTTTCCTCTTTAATCATTAGCCTGCAAAAGAGTGGAGAGTGGAGATAACCTTGACAAGCCTTTCAGATTCTTTTCATAACATGACAACGTTGCAACAAGGAGTTTTCTGCACTAAAAATCATGTAACACAAAATATATGTAAAGGCAATATAATTCTTGCATGATATGGTGTCTGACCAATACCTTGTAAGTTGAATCTTCATTGATTACTCTGATAATAAATTTGGCCACAAATACCATACCTTGAGAGTGATATAAAATAATCTTATGTTTTCTCCAATAATAAATCTGGCCACTAACACCATACCTTGAGAACAATCCTAAATAACCCCATATTTGCTCTGATAAGGAATTTGTGTCTCCATTAAGTGCCTTCTTGCACAATGGGAAGTTACATAAGCTGTCATTTTGTCAACGAAATGCACTTTATTTGTATAAGAGATATACATCCTTAAAGCAAGATATATCTATTTTTAAGTATGCAAGAGAAAGGAAAAACCACTTACTTTTCCTATAATTTCAGTCTTGTACTATAGCAAGTTTCTCATCTAAGTTTAAAATTTGCCTAACAAACTTCTAAGTATATGCTAGAATTATAGGTAAATATAAAAAGGCGGAGGTTGAGAAATCAACAAATTTATGAAATAGTGAAAATTTTGTAATATATGCCAAATTAGACAAGGGTTTTCTTATTGTGACCTTAGTCGTAGTCTCAGAATGGCTGAAGGAGACACTTTGATAGAACATATCATTAAGTTGACAAGCATTAAAAAAAGCTATTAGCCATTGTAGAAAAGATAGAGAACGAAAGTTTCACCGCAATTACACTAAATAATTAGTCACTATTTTTGATAATTTTTTACCAATATCATTATTTTCACAAGAACAGGTACCTTTATTTAAAGAAGTTCAAAGTAATTGTATTAGTTCATCAAAATAAAAAGGATCCATACAAATCTGAGTCCCAAATCATAGGTGCAAGGAAACTGATAGAAAGAGAAATGATAATGTCTTCATTGACATAGCACTGTGATCAAAGATCTGCTGTAAAAAATAACTAACAAAGTGCTTCTGATAGAATGTTCAGATTGCACCTTTGAAGCATATTCAAAATATGGATCATACCAAACCATGATTTACATGTTTTATCTTAAAAAGCAGATAAAACATGCTATCACCATAATAACTAAAATAGCTTGGCTTGATAAAAGTTGTGTTTAAAACCCTCCCCATCATGTAAAAACAGCTTCCATTTTCCAGACTGAACAATGTCAAGCTAACCAAACCCTCAATAATAAACTGTATCAGCTCTGGTATGGAGCCTTAGCTGGATCAACATGATCAGCCATGGTGTTCTGGGTCCAATTGAGAATGGGTTGACACGGCTTGTTGAGTGTATTTTCACTTTCTTCTGTGCGCTTCAAACTACACAACAAGCTTTCAAAAGACACTCCAATGCATCAACACATCTTCCTTTGCTGGACAAACATCATCCTCTGAAAGGGAAGGAAGTCTCACCTAAAGTGCGAGAGAGACTAATAAAGTCTAATTGTGAGCTCATATGTAGAAGGGTTTGGAGACTAATGTTTGTCTATGCCGCAAGGATCACAATCTGCAGCGATCGGCAGTGGTGCCCTGTATGTGTACTCATGGGCTAGGTGTGGCACAGCATGGGTCATGAACCACCCTGCGGAACAAGCAACTACAGAGCACTGATTCTAAGTGTGCACCTGTTGTACTGACACCCACAATCACTGAGTTAGATATTTTGGTGGAAAAACTGTCATCCAACATAACAGATTGGTGACTACAAGGAATATGCACATAACATCCTACCAGGCAAAAATTCGATTGCGATTGAATATAAATAAACTGTGGAAACAAAAATATACACATCAGATGGCTCAATATGCTCCATTTCCATGAACGTCTAAAAAATCATATATATGTAATGCCTCCCTTGGCCAAATGGCAAGGGAGCAAGCTCTAATACAAACTTGCTCCTCAAGCTATGAAACCCGAGTGAACCCATCTTTCCATCCCCCTAATACAATGACCATCTTTTTCACATTGTATGATCCCCTATTTTTTCAATCTCCATAAGAAGATTCCATTCCGACCTTCATATGCTATGGATGTGCTCTCTTATGCTTCCTATCCTCTCAACAGATGTCGTGAGTATCTTGTTCATTAGTGTTATAGTTCCCACTCCAAGATACACGGACTTCGTCTCTTCTAACACTCTCTCCCACTACCTTATATATATGTATGTATATGTATATATATATATGTATAAATATATAAATATATGTGTATGTGTGTGTGTGTGTGTGTGTGTGTGTGTGTGTGTATGTATGTATGCATGTGCGATACTATCTCTGTCCTCTGCCTGGTTCCGATTTCCTGGATTGACTTACTCGGTTCCTTGAGATTAAATATAGCGCCCTCTCGAGCGATCCATCTATTATAGTAGTGAGACAACTTAGTGATTCACAAAGGGGATTCGAGATAGGATAGGGCTGGGGGATAGGACAGATAGGCTTCATATAACTTATGGAACTACTGATTCTCGGAATCCACCACCAGATATGGGATAGATAGGGCATCGACGGGAGATGGGGTATACATACATACATACATACATACATACATATACATATATATATATATATATAGTTTTCCAGCTTATCCCATGAACATTCTCCCGTCGACACCTCACACGTGTATAGTCTTCAAGCGATGCGTGCATTTTTTGTTATTCCACACATCAAAACTTGTCTCATGCAACAATCATGAAACATTGTCTTGTTCAATCAATGGCTGTTTTTCAGCCTGTGTCCTTTGGCAATGAGTCAGCGCTTGCATCTTGAGGATCTTTTTCTAGGTCTCTTTGTTTATCTCTCCCCAACCTTGGCTTGGTGAACTTTTATTCCTTGTCTAACATGTCAACAAATGCCAAACTTTTCTTTGTCTGATGCTCTTATTTCAGCACTTCCTCTGATGGTTATCCTTTTCTTGTTATTCCTCCTTCAGAGCTACTCATGTCTTTTGTCTTTTCACTACTTTGTTGTTGAATCGCTATTGATACTTCGACGTTTCTCCCTCGGCATTTCCATATTAGATTTGTTGCCAACATGAATGAGGTTGATGAAATGGGATGACCCATTCTTCACTTCAATAAGTGGCCATCACCAAAATCTCTGGATTAGTTTCTTGTTGCTTCGGATGTGGGAAGGTGAACCCCTGCTCTTGCATTGTCTTCCAAGTGCACTTTTTGGCTGCCTCCCTTAGAATAAATTCTTCTATGGCAACCATTTGCTTACTCATCTGCAATTGAACCTCAACTTAGTGTGCATAACACCTGGCTATTTTTTTATTTTCCGCCACTTGTTATTGATAACAAGTGAACAATTGCAAAAAATACCTCAAGGGAAGGGTTAAAAAGTACCTTTTCTCCCATCTATTGTGTGAGGGCTTGTATGCTTTATTCAATGCTTTAAATTGAATTGATGAGCAAAGCATCATGGGGATATGGGTCAATTGTCTGCCTCAGGCTTGAGTTGGGGCTTCAAGACCCAAATTTAGAGCCTTTTGTAGGTTGAGGAACAAGGAATGCTTCACCCAATTCTCTTTATGTCATATTAGGCGAGTGCGATTCAAGGTCAATCAATGCATCTTAGGAGCTACCATAAAGTTAAAAAAGGGGAGGAGAGGGATTTTTTGTGGGGCTGTTGAGGAATGTTCACTCGTGGTAATGTTTTGCTGAAATCATGCATTGAATAAACTTGAGTATGAGTTCTTGGAGAAGGGGTAGCTGATAATGCAGGGTTCTTGCCAAGTCTGCTTATGATCAATTCTTAATCAAACAAGTAGGGATGGAAGGGGCTATGTATACATGGTTGATGCCCACAACAGTATCATGGAGAAGAGACTTAAGGAAAAGAAGGGGCTTTGTCTTTGTCCAATTGGATAAATGCTTGCACATTTTGACTTGTTGATAAATGGCAATATTGTTTCTAAAATCCGCATTCTCTTATACACTCATGGGTCTTTGTTTGCTTTAATTTGTTTGGGAATTTTTTATTCACGTATTCAATTTGGATTTATTTTAATAGAAAAAGTCATAATCATGGAGCTTCTACAAGGATCCATGCCTTACTCTTCAGACTGATATTCCACTCATTACTAATGAATGAGGTATATATATTGAAATGCTTTCTCGGATTACAAGTTTTGTGCAAGTTGTTGGAGATGAGCTCCAAATGATTTGAAAATTCTTTGATATTCTCCAATTCTTATTAATGTTGAAGGTGTAGGCCGTGTACTCAAGGAACAACATATAACATTTTTGAGGTCTAATCTGGTATATGCGATTCCTTTGTGCAATGCCATTTACTACCATTAACACTATTTTTGAATGAGCCAATGCCCAATCGGGTAGGTCAAACCCTTTTGTTGGGTACGTAGAGGTGATGAAAACTATGGGTGTTATTAGGTGTATGTTTCAAGCGCATTGGGGTGTATGCCTCCTGTGCCTGTCTGTATGTTAGGGCAATTCCCGGGACAGTGGGATCACAAGTAGCCGTAACGTGACTGTGGCGGTAGCGAACATTCGGGATAGCTTTTGAATGGTTAGTTCTTGAACTCGGAGGTGGATATAATCCGATGCATACATTGTCCTTGAGTGTCACCAGCTCATAAATCATTTTGGATTTAGTTCTTTTCTCTCCCCATGGTAATTTTACACCTTCGATCTAGATTGTAGGTGATTAAACATGCAGGTGAAACTAACAAGGCCGTAATAAAGTAACCACGAATCCATCGGCTTTTAAAATTGGATTGTTGAAAAAAATATGTGGAACATTGTGAGTAGTATGCCATTTTCCTGATAGACAGAAGTTGTCATCTAATGAGATAAAGTTGTTTGTGACCTCTTTTATGTTTTCTTAAATAGTGAGGTGGTGTGCCTTGCACGTCGAATATTCTATTTTGTTCTCTATTGGAGTCTAGACACCTATGATCCTTTGGAGAGGTCCATTTAGTTGATGTGGCAACTATGTCTTGAGAGGGGAAAAATCCCACTTAACATCATGCCAACAAAAGACGAGGAAATGCAAGAAAAGATGAGTTAAAAGACCTAGGGAAAATGTGAAGATCATAGGGAGAAGGAAAATGTATAGAAAAGGGGGGAGTGGTCAAATTATGTTGAATAGGGATTATAGGAGTGGTAATATTAAAGTGATGATGGGTTTAGTGATTAAAACAAAGGGATGAAACACCATGCAAAGCTGATGAAAGCATACCTATCTCAAACCAAAAGAGAGCTTGGTGTATTTGGGAGTGATAATATGTCTACATTCTATTTGAATATAATGCTCCTAGCAGTGATGCATTTTTGTTAATACTGGATTTGATGGTTTTTCCCAAGTTGATGTTACGCAGGATTTGTAGATCTCATCCCTAATGTCTCCATGAATATCTCTTTTCAACATAAATGGGAAAAGTATTAGGAGGTAGATGATTATATCAAAACCAATTATATCATTAATTATTTGTGTGAATTTTACTTGTGCGTGTGTTTATCTCAATATGACCAACACGAGTAGTCACTAACATAGTGACATTGTTTCCTCATTTATTAAGTGGCCCTCCTTTTCTTGTGATTATTACCAAAACTTGTGATTGATATTAAAAAACACATGAGGAAACAATGTCATTATGTTAGTGAGTACTCATGGTGGTCATTTTGAGATGACTTAAACACATGAGTAAAAATCCCACAAAAATAATTACATAGTAAAATTGCCCATTAAAATCTTCAACTTAACATAAATACATGAATGAGTTGTAATTTGGTTGATACCACATTGGTAATAATTGTGAGGCAAGGGTGATCTACAAGGCACTACATTCTCCAAAAGCTTTTCCAATGGGGAAAGAGGTTAGAGGGTGAAAAGTCCAAATCGGAGCATTACATTCCCCATTCCTCCGCCCTACTAACAAATGATTGCAGTGCTTAGTAGGTTCCCTTGCCTTGTGATTATTACCAAAAACACATGAGGAAACAATATCACTGTGTTAGTGACAACTCATGGTGGTCATCTTGGGATGACTTAAATACACAAGTAAAAATTGCACAAAAAATTAATAACATAATTAAATTGCTTGTGAAAGCCTTCAACTAAACATGAATACCGATTTCTTGTAGGAAAGATGTACATTGAGTATGCCAAGTATTCTTGATCCCTTGTTTACATAACTTCATAGATGATTGAAGAGCCTCGAATGGATACCTATTATGCCCTATTACTGTATCTTGTTTTGTGAAGCAATTTCACTATATAGAAATGAAATTCAAAATGAAGGGGATGGATTCCAAATTTAGCAAAAATATTTACTGGAACTGACTATTTTACCGACACGTTTTTGGATAACATGAAAATAAGAACTTGATCAACCCGATCCCGACTAGTTAGTCAATACATAGAGAGGAGTGAAAAAGCAAATGTTATTTGAAAATTTGGCTGACTTATTTGTCAACAAGATAGGAGTGATTTGAAAGATGAGAGCATAAACCTTGCTATCATAGGCCCATTTTATGTTAGGTCATTTCTAGATTAGATACTTAGTAGTGGGATCGATGTCTTAATACTATCGATATGAGTTAACCATGGTTATGCATAGGGGTGGTTGGCTTCTTTAAGGTCATCGGAATTTGAATTTTGCTTGGGATTTTGGACTTACTCATGAATATTTGAAGCTTTCCTTATTGGTTGTGATCCACCACTGAGTTGGTGAGATCAACTACACAACTATGGTGCCTTTTTTCACAATCGGTTTGGAGTTTAGGCAAGGTGTGCTAGAAGATGTAAATACAAAGAGAATGAAGAGAAATGAGAAAGGCACACGACACTTATCGAGAGGTGTGTACTGCTTGTATTTATTATGTTGAAAGAGGTTACAATATAGTGGGGGAAATTCATAACCAAACATTAGTATCTGAGCCTTGATGAGTCGAATAGTCTGCCTGATCGCCTGTTTACAAAACCCAGTGTAAGTCTATCTGTACATTGTTGGACTCTCATTTCTGTGTTCAGCTTTGTCTTCTTAAAAAAATTCCGAGCCACCGAGTTTGTAGTAGGGATAGGGTTGTCGAATAGAAGGGTTATTTCTTTCCAAATAGCTTTGGCATATGGACAAGTTAAGAAGAGGTGTACTATAGTATCAGTATCTTGCTAACAGCTTGGGATTGTTATTATAGGCTTATTCTTCCTCTCATCTGAAGATTATGAGCTGTGATGACTTAACCATGAAGTAACAACCACACAAATGCTTTGATTTTTGGCCTAGACCACTGGGTTCATAAGCCATTCCGTTTCTTCTCTTTGAGGTGATTGTTTGGACAAAGATTTAAGTAAGTTGTTGCAACTCAACAATCTCCCAAATGTGCATTGGGCCAAATGATTTGGTTTCGCCGATTTGACATGAAAATAAGAACAAGTTCCTTGAAATTCAATGACTCGAATGATCTAATGCTATAAGAAAATTAGAGGAATAATATATTTAAAAGATAGACTACCACCACATCTTTAGAGTATGGAACATTATATGTCAGTAGAGTTATTTTTTTTGTAATTTTATCCTAAGAACTGGCTGGAGGGGTTGATGCAGGAGCATCCTTGTTCACTTGTAATCTTGCATCATTTAAAAAACATGGTTAAAAAATAAGCTAAGTCTAGCAGTGTGCAATATTTATGATTACGCATATGTTTGTTTAGTATATTGTGCAAGTCTTGTTTTGTGCCTAGTCTTTATTTTTTCGCGCAACTTGCGATCGTGCAATGCTTCATGTTGTATTTTATGCCTACATATTTAGTGTGCCTATGTTTGCAAATGTGCCACACAAAGGTTATCATTCACACACAACTGTTATGTATCTCGAAGAATTCGCGAATCATTGCACAAAGAGCGACACACATCTGTTGAGGCGTAGAGTCTTGTGAGTTGTCATAAGTGTGAAAGAATTCAGTTGGAAGGCCAATGCACAAACTCATGCACAAGGGTACAATGCAAGAGCATAATCTTCGAGTTTCAAACACACCATTGCTCGAGGAAGCTGAAATGGATTCACCTAACCCATAATTGTAATTGTTTGGTCAACTCAATTGCATCAAGTTGTTTTATGAACCTTTGGGCAATATCTTGTATAGAGGGTTGGGACACATTCAATGTATGTAATGTCCCTTTTTGGGGGGACTCGGGAAATGGCCAAAGGCTGAGCTGTGGTTCACAAATCAGATTTTTGAACTGCTCTTATAATCCTGTAAATCTGCAAATTGAACCCTTTTCTAGGGCAGCGACCTATTTGGGGGTTTCAACCCCACCTTGATGCCTTCAAAACCCTTTCAATCAGCTCCACTAAAGTCTCTAAAATTATGATATATCATCAACCATATAATGCAAGAAAACTGATTTTTAATACCCTAGATTTGAAGATATGAATTTCAACAAACCCTTGTTTGTAGCGTTATTTTAAAAATTCATAACTCAACTTAGGAAGCACCAAAATTCATGAAACTCAAGATATTGGCCATATAAATTATGACGATCAAGCTAGTACTTTCAGATTTGCCAAATGCACATCACACATACCAAATATATATCTCCACGTGGGTCGCTCCAATCCAAACAATTATATTAATGCACCAAAGAGACCTAACATGCAATAGAAAGATACTGTATTGCTCTTCAAATCAGCTTGCACACACCAAAACCTCATGAAGGGTTTTCATCCTTCACAAGTTCCCAACCAAGGGTTTTCATCCTTGGATGAGATCCTCAACCCAAGGGGTTTCATCCTTGAGAGAGAGAGTAAAATGGCTACACTTGCCAACTTTCACCAAGATATGAATAATCACCAAAAACATAATAACATAACCGTGATGGCGGACCCCTTAAGGTAAGTGCTTTTAATTACTCAAATGGTATTTAGAGCCTACATGCTCATAATACCTTTATTAGCTAACTACTTAAGTTCCTCTATTGGAGCTCTAGGCTTCTTAATAGGATAAATGATAATAAATTAAAACAACTACCTAAACAACAATAAAAACATAATTAAGATCTTCCCCTTGCTTTTCTCCTTAGACCCATGGGGAGAGAATGGGTTAAGGTCTTCGAAAATCAGCCTCCAAAAAGGGACATGACAATGTCGTATGGGTCACTTGTAAGGCAAATATTGTAAGTAGTTGGGTCTTTTGTCTATAATCATGCCACTACACTTGAGAAATGGATTTGATTTTGGTTGGGAGAACTTAGAACCCAGATTACGATTGCAAGGAGTATTGCATATAGAGAATTGTATGCAGGTCTAGGAGGGATTGAATCATTTGGGAAACATTGCGGTGTTGATGTTTTTGTGAGCGTGCGGGTTTTGTGAGTGTTTTATTGAAATAACCCACCATGTTGGTAGAGTTTGTGTAAGACTGTCTCATCAAAGATCGATCTCAAGTTGATGTAATCCTACTGATGAATAAACTATATTGTTGTCGTTGTAATTGGCTATTGTTAATATTCTTCTACGTAATTTGTGGCTTGGTCTAAGGCATCCTTTCACTAGGGACTCTAACTATAGCTGCATCATTTGGTATCAGAGCAATGCACAATTCTATGAAGTGAAGATATGAAGTTCTCCATCTTTGCAAGGCATGTAGAGAACACAATGAAGCAAAAGGTATGCAAGTGATCTATGTAGGTTTGCAAGAGGTGCGTAAGAGATCTAAAATCTGTGGAGAATATTAGATACCGCCAAAAAGTGTTGAGTGAGGAGGCACATTAGCCGATAATGTGGCCATAAGGGTTAATGACATTGTGGAAATGTTGTGGATAATGCAAATCAGATTGACTGTGGGAAGACCGAAAATAGGATTTGTCTTGAGAGATGATGTGATTGATGTGGAAGAAATGAAAAAGTGAAGGTAGCACAGATGAAATAGTTTCAGCGCGAGGTTGTTTGGATGATGGTGAAGAGAGACTTCTCAAAGCCATGTCAAAGATTGGAAGAGTGCGAATGGAGGTTCCTTATTTTTCAGGGACATTGAATGCAAAAGAGTTAATCTATTGGCTGACAGAGATTGAAGAATATTTTTAGTTCATTGAGATTGTAAATGAGTGCAAGGTGAAGATTGCGCTAAATAATTTGGAAGGTCACGCAACATTGTGGTGGAAAATAGTTAAGCTCAAGTGCAACAGTAAGGGTAAGGACAACTTGTTGGGAGTGGATGGTTGCAAAGTTTGAAGGGAAATTTTTGCCTAGTGATTACCAGTTAGATCTATTGAAGTGGTTGCAAAAATTGCAGAAAATGAGACAAGTGTGAAAGAATACACCGAGTTTTACAAAATCACAATCCGGGTTGGTCATAGTGAAATGGATTAAGAAAAGGTAATGTGGTATCAATGGACTACGATGGGTGATCTAGGGTGAGATTGACACAGTGAAGATGCAGACAATGAAAGAGGTGTAACAATATGCCTTAAGAGAGGAGGAGAAGTTGGCATGCAAAAGAAGTGCTACGAGGACCAAGGGAAACTCAGTAGTGGTAGAAAACCAATGGTGCATGAGCAAGAAAACGAAGCAAGCACGAGCGGTGTAAAAGTACAATATAACAAAGAAAGAACTATTTTTTGCAAGAGGGAGGGATCATGGTGGAAGATTCAACGGTACATGTTTTTGGTGTGGCGAAGTAGGACAACGCTCTTTTTAAGTATCCACATGCACACAAAGATGATGGTTAAAGAAAGGATGCGAGTGCTCATATCGTGCAAGAAGATGAGGAAGGTATGGGCATCACAGAGATGAACTTGAAGGAGAAGTGTTACTTGCAGTGAGGGCAGTTTTAAAGTTGCAGGAAACAGAGAAAAGTTGTGGCAAGAGAGGCGACACATTTTTTGAACGAGATGCATGACGAGAGGAAAATGCTATGTTGTGGTGGTGGATTGTGGAACCACAGACAATTTGGTGTTTGCAGAGATGGTATGGAAGTTAGGATTGGAATGCATGCCACATCCAAGTCCTTCTAGGGTGACCTGGTTGAGGGACAAGTAGGCATTGTGTAGTAGTAATGTGAAGTGGAAATGAAGATTGGCCTGCTCATGGACAAGGTTTTGTGTGATATCTTATTGATGAATGCATGCCATGTTTTGTTGGTAAGACCTTAGCAATTTGATTGGGAAATGTTGTATGGTGGGAGAGCCAACACAATGACAGTGCGAAATGATGGACAAATTCACATTCTGAAACTGTAAGAGGTGGAGGCAAAAGGGCATACCAAATTCATATGGTTATGTGCAAGAAAAGGAATATCGTATGAGAAGGAGCCAAAACATGCACAATGTCATTGCAAGGCATAATTGAAAGGAGGATAGATCGAGCATGTGCAAAAGTTCGAAGCAACTTTGTGAAGGGAGATGACAGAATAACAAGGGAAATCTGCACCACAATATGTGAGGATGTAGCACATAGACAAGTGAACAAGAGGATGAGTAGTGCACATTTCTTTCTTTTGACAATGTACAAAATTGTTGTGGAAAGGAATAAAATGTGGAAAAGGAAAGAGACACCTCACATAGATAGAGGAAGTTAGCCTATATAGAGCAGGGACATGGGTGCAAAAGAACACACTTGGCTTTGGTGGAGGGGGTTGGTTTTACCAACCAAAACCAACACTTAGAAGACGGGGAGTACCTATTGGTGCATAGGCACGCCAAGACCTTACCAAAAGGTCGAAAGGGTGGTTCCAACACTTGGTTTGTTTGTGAGCACCTAGCTCACACATTTTCTTACCTAGGGTGTATGATGCGAGAGCATCCAAGTTCACTTGCATCAACCAAACATATAATAGGTTTAGAAAAAAGGCTAAGACTAGTAGCACACGATATTTTTGATTGTGTGTAGTTTGTTTTGTATATTGTGCAAGTCTAGTTATGTGCCTAATTATTCTTTTGCGCTGATTGCGTGTGCACAATATTTCATGTTGTGTTTTGTGCCTATGTATTTAGTGTGCCTATGTTTGTAAATGTGTCGTGCAAGTGTTGTTGTGCGCACACAATTATTATGTAGCTCGAAATACTTGCAAATCATTACGCAAGGAGTGACATGCATCTATTGGGGCATAGTCCTACGAGTTGTCTTAAGCTTGCGGGAATTGTGTTGGAAGGCTAGAGCACAAACTTATGCACAAGGGGACAACATAAGAGCGTAAACTTTGGGTTTTAAACACACCATTGTTTGAGGAAGCTGACATGGATTTACCTAACCCATAATTGTAATTGTTTGGTCAACTCAATTGCATTGATTTGTGTTATGAAGCTTTGGGTTCTCTCTTGTATAGAGGACATGGGCACATTCAATATCATACGGGTCACTTGTAGCTTTGAGGCAAAAATTGTAAGTTGTTGGGTTTTGCGTCTATATAAGCATGATAATACACTAGAGAAATGGATTCAATTCCACTTGGGGGGACTTAGAACCTAGATTGTGGTTGTAAGAAGAATTACATGTAGAGACTTTGCACAATTTTGTGAGGGATTGGATCATTTGGTTAACAATGTGGTTTGTAAGCATGCTGGTTTACAAGTGTTTTGTTGAAATAAGCCACCAGGTTGGTAGAACATGTGTAAGATTGTATCATTGGCAATCGGTCTCGAGTTGATGTAATGCTGCCAATGAATAAACTATATTGGTGTTGCATTTGTCAAACCAAGAATGGATTGAGGATTAACATGGAATGTGGTACAAACCAAAGTTGTATTCCATTAACTTGAATGAGAGAAAAAAGTACAATATAAAGACCACAAATGTGGCTCTTCAGGTCATGTTCTAAGGTGACTGTTCATATCTTACTACAAGAGAAAAGCTTCTACTCCTAGCATCGAATATATTATGTATAATAATATTACATCTCCCCTTAATCCATTGGGGTTATAGTGAGACCCAGCATGCCTTTGATATTTTCAAAATTCTCTCTTCCAAACGCCTTTTTTGGGGTATCCATTGGTTACTTTGCAGTTGGACAATGTAGCAATTTGATACTATTGCTTTTCGCATAATGCCAAATTAAATGATATTTGGGGTTTATGTGCTTGGTTTGGTTATGAAATACTGGATTCTTGGTCATTTGGATTGCTAAAGTGTTATCAACTATGAATGGTGTAGAAGAAATCTATTATACCCGTAAATCTGCAAGAATCCTTTTGAGCCATTGTATTATTTCCTTGGTTGCTTCTATGATTGCCACATATTCTGCTTTTGCTGAAGAATTTGGTGGCAATGAATACTTCTTTGGCTTCCAAGAGATGATTGTTGTTCCTAAGTTCGTTAGGAAACCTGCAGTTGATTTCCCATTGTCAAAATTATCTCCATAGTCCGAGTTTGAACATCCCACCAATTTGAAATCTGCTTTCCTGAGGTTTTTGAGCCCAAAATTATGTGTTCCCTCTAGATATTGAAACACTCTTTGTTTCTACCCAATGACTTTCCCTAGGTTGTTGCATGAATCTAGAAAGAACAACTGCAAAAGAAATGTCTGGTCTAGTTGTGGTTACATAGATCATACTTCAAATGAGCCATCTCTATTTAGTTGCATCTACAAATTCTGAAGTATCATCTGATGTTAACTTCAAATTTTGTTCCATGGGTGTGCTGAGTGGTTTACAATTTGTCATTCCAAATGTTCTTAGAATTTCACCAATGTATTTTTTTTGTGTGATGAATACATACTTTGATTTTTGAATCGCTTCAATACCCAAATAGTAATGAAGGTATCCCAAATACATTTCAAAACCTTTCATTAATTGTGCTTTGATTTTTGCAGCGTATCTTTCATTGTTTCTTGTTAGAAGCAAATCACCCACATATACAACCAAAAATACAATTTTTTTGTGTAACCCCCCAATAGGTGATTGGAAAACACACTAGTGTTTTTTTGAACTGGAACTTCAAATCACATTCCACTCAATCGGGGATGAAAATTGATGCCCTCTCGATTTCCTAATCCCGCACTTTACTAATCAAACACATGCAAGAAGCAATACAATAGTAATATGAGTAATCCAAATTTTATCTAACAAAGTAGATTGTGTCATTACATTTAACTCATATAATTTGCTTCCATTTAATTCTATAATGAATTAACAACATTTACAAAATCAAGTACAATTACTTGGATGATTTTGCATGTAAGTGCTCATCCAATTATACTAAGACAATTGCAATTAATCCATTAACATGTGTATTCCATTTATACCATTCCAATTAGTTTAGCGAGAACATGGCAAGAAGTATTTCCAACAATGATCCATTTCATTTCATAGTTTATGATAATTTACAACTCCATAATTAGGTTTACATTTACAAGACATGTTTACAATTCTTCAATATCTATATAACCAATATATATAAGTCTCACTTTCATTAACCATTTTACAATCCATTACAACCTGATAGATGTTTCAATTTACAATAGGTTCCAATATACAATGTTTACATCCATTTGTCTCAAATACGAATAATACAATATATAACATGAATACAATATCTCACATCTACGTCACGACAACACTTGTCGTCTTTTGCTAGAGATCCATTCTGATGCCAAAGTTGCGTAGTGAGAGAAAGAGTATCATTAGAATGCTTTACCTCCAACCAAGAGCCTTACAATTCCCCCGTACACCTCTCGTGAAATGAGAGTGGCCCTATCCTTCATGAGAAGGAAGATGAAAGTAACCAATAAGGTAAGAGAGAAACATGTGTAGTGCAGTCACCAAAACCGATAGAAAATAACATCCTAAGATAGTAGTAATAAATGTGCTTTTGGCCAAAAGACTTAGGACAACACTAGGTACACATTCCTAATGAAATCCGACAATGTACTAGGGCATGAAATAATCCTACCCGACAATACCTGAGGCCAGACTTTGGTACGTCCACAATTAACCTTTAACCCCTAACACTTGCCATATGTGAAATTGCAATAGGCAAACATAGCCATCTATACAAATCACCCCTAGCTCATATACACATCTCTCAAAATATTCTCATTCTCATATACAACTCACAACAAAATATCTCTATCTTCCGCAACATCCAAAACTAGACAAACCCATAGGCAAACTAGAATCAGGACTCAAGTACTGATAACCTTCTTGTGTTTCCCACATCACCTGATAACATTATCATCATAAGGATCCTAACCCTAATTTGTTGATCCAATACAATACAAGGCAAACCATGGATAAAACTTGAGCAATTTCCATACCATCAAAGAAAGTTACTATTACGGGGATCCAAACCACAATTTGTCGATACATGCAAAGGTGCCCCTTAAATAGGTTCAAGTACATCATTTAAATTTCACGTGTTGCAAGTTTCCTAATGCCTCCAATAG
Source organism: Taxus chinensis (assembly GCA_019776745.2). Lineage (NCBI taxonomy): Eukaryota > Viridiplantae > Streptophyta > Pinopsida > Cupressales > Taxaceae > Taxus > Taxus chinensis. The sequence goes on along the minus strand of CM034151.1, from coordinate 262,105,898 downwards.
GTTAAGTCGTCATTTAAAAAATTGTTTCATTCATGCTGCCCATCATGGTTTCCCATACATGTTCTAAGGTGTAGAAAATTCCTCTCTTGAACCTAGGGTCATGTCCTCATGTCTCCCCATGTCTAACCATCATAATAACATTGATTATGCATTTATGATATCATCAAAATCATTAAAATAGATACATGGTTTCGCATAAATTATGTAGAAGAATTATAAAATTTCCTAAGTTATATGTTCAATTGTCATGAAAGTGTTAGCACTCTCGTTACTTGAGTCACACCTTTATGATCCCATCAATGAATGTTTAACATTAACACGTTTCATTAAAACTTCCTTTTCTCTTGTTTTGTTCATCCCTAGCTTCCAGTTTAATGTTTACACCTCTCATCCATATGACTCCAATAATTATGAGTCTCATTTTTTACAAGGCTAGTATTTACTCCTAAAGGTGAGAGTATTAATTTACACTTCCTTTAAAACTTCCACCTTATTATATAATTTATAACCTTGTGTTGAAAATTGGATATGAGTGGTTATCTTAATAGTTTATATTACCACGAACCCTATGCCTTAGGCACCCTTCAAAAATAAAACAAGTCTTTAATAAAATGAATTTATAAACCGAACTTAATCATTTAAGTTTCCATATCCTAATAAAATTTCAAACCAATTTTGGTAGTTAAATTCTCAGTTAAAAGGAATAGGGGAGGGAGTCAAGCCCACAACCCTTCCCTCCTAAGTCACTTTCCATAGCCAATCGGCTAAAGTCATGGTTTGATATTTACACATGTCAAGTTAAGTTTAACCAACTTCCTCATTTGAAAAATGGTTTAAAGCCAAAATTTTAACTTATAAAAGTTTGTGGGGCTCGCAGGTCGAACACAAGTCCCCAAATTCCCAATGGCATGGGCTCACCAACAAGCCATGGCCTTGGGCTTGTTATGATTGCGTAACTATATATATTTAAAAATCAAAAGCTTACTCAAGAGGAGACAAAATAAGCCAAGGTTTGTTGCAAGGGTTGAGACTCGAACCCGAGACCTCACTCTCACACTCCCTATGATCTCACCATTGCACTACTCATATTCACAACAAAACATGGAGATTTAGATTTTTTTTAACTCCTAAAGTCAAAATACCTAGGTTTGATGCTGAATCCGCCGCAAGCTTATAAAACACCGTGTCTCTTCCCTTAATCTTTGTCTGTTTATACTTGTCCTCTATTCTTGTGCGTATTTCTACAACTTTGCGTAAGTCTCCAAAATAAGTTCTCTATATCCACCTTTATGTATTTGATCTATGTCCTTTCTTATAAACCTGTGGGTGCTCTTTTCCTTTTTTTAACAAATTTGTCTTGCTAGTCTTATATTGGCTTTTCGTATTCTATATTCCGACCTATGATTTGGTGTATTTAAATTCTCCTAGAATATGACTTCCATAGCTTTTCTATTTTTGGCCATTTAATAGTTAATCTTTGACATGCAAGTTTTAAATCTCCCACCGTTCAAACTCACAGAAGACTAATTCAACTTGCCATGCAAGATTTATGTGAAGGTTTAATTCCCTAAAGACTCGTTCTCACACTCCATGCGAATGAGCCACAGGGTTTTGGTCGGCCAAGAAGAGCTCGGCATGCCAAGTCTAAGTTGGTGGTGAGTTGGAGTCGTGCTTAGGTGGTGAGTTTAATTCATTTTCTTGAGACTTTTAGTCCCACATATAGTGTGAAATGGAGATTCAAAGAATATAAATACAAAACCGTGGCAAGAGTTAGAGATATGGCTAAGCCATGCCCACTCTTGGTCACGCCCAAGATGGTAGGTAGTATGATCATAGGGCCCCTTGATGGTCTTAGCCCAATCCCGAGAGGGAAGTAATAAGTTTAGGGCAAGGAAATAAGGTGAGAGTGATAAGGTGAACAAGAAAGAAGGCATAAGACAGAAAAATAAGGCCAACCTAGGATCGATAAGCCAATTGTCCTCAACAACAAAATACCATTTTGCTGATAGGCCTAATTAATTTTCCTTAATTTAATAACATTGTTATTACTTCTGATTTTATGAGATGCAATTTATTTGGAGAATTGTGTTCAAGTTTAGGTGAAGTCCAATGTTTTGGGTCATAAATCTGGATTCATCATTAGGGACAAAAAGGATGAGACTGATGGTACGATTGCTGAAATATTATTTAGCATAGATATATACCAAAGTAATAAGTAATAAGTTTAGAGTGAGGAAATAAGGTGAGAGTGATAAGGTGAACAGGAAATAAGGCATAAGATAGAAAAATAAGGCCAACCTAGGATCGATAAGCCAATTGCTCCTCAACAACAAAATACCATTTTGTTGAAAGGCCTAGTTAAGTTTTCTTGATTTAATAACATTGTTATTACTTTCGATTTTATGAGATGCAATTTATTTGGAGAATTGTGTTCAAGTTTAGGTGAAGTCCAATGTTTCGGGTCATAAATCTGGGTTCATCAGTAGGGACAAAAAGGACGAGACTGATGGTATGATTGCTGAAATATTATTTAGCATAAATATAAACCAAAGAGAAAATTATAACATTAGTCGACCATGTTTATATTTAAATTGTTAACAATGTTAATTTAAAATTATGTTAATTAACAATAGTCGGCAAAGTAAAAAGTACTAATTTTCAAAGAAAAAGGTTTAATTTTTTTCAAATTTTAATATTAATTTAAAATTGTAAAAAAATCAATTAGTTAGAAAGAGATATTGGATTTCATTAACAATATTAGATATATTAGATATTATTATTACTTTTCCTCATCAATACAAATTTGGTTAAAGCCTCATTATACATGCAAATGCAATAACACAAAACCAAAACATCTTAAACATAATGATGTGCGAGCTATTATTGTAAAACAAAAATGTGTTGCACAATGAACATTGATAAGCGACATTGTGCGCCTCGCTGCAACGAGAGTGCACAACTCCATTTCGTTGTCGCTATACGACCAAATGATCCCAATGCCTCACTCGAGGCGACATCAATAAATGCAACTAAATGACAAAGGGTAAAAAAGGCAACTAAGACATACAACTCCACCATTTTCTGTGCACAGTACCACACATGAAACTCTCTCTATCCATACCCATTGTTGCATCTTTCCACCTCTCTTTGATGATACCCTTCCTCCTGCTGGAGAACATCTACACACAATCAGACAAGAAACACCCAGTGCATTATCCATTTCTCTTAATGAAGTGACAGTGTGTAATCAAACAACGCCTGAGGCTCAACGAGAGTTGTCTGCTTACCTTGCAGCTTATGCAGAGAAAAAAGAAGAAAAGAAGAGGAAAGCTGATGAGCTTGTAGCCGTAACAAATAGGAGGGCAGCGAGGGAAGATTTTAACATTGGGGCATCTTCTATTGCCTCAACTCCATGAGGTCAAACACTGGGACAAGGTTCATCCACTGATAGTAGTTCAACGATGTTTTTTGTTCCTCAAAATACTCTTGGTTCATAACCTTCACTCGAAGGTACTGCTTGGAATAAAGAAATGCACAATGAAACAAGAATAGTTGCGGGAAACTTTTGGTACTACAACAACATTCCTTTCAACATGGCAAAAAGTCCATATTGGGAAAATTTGGTCACTGCATTGACTGTTGCTGGGAAGGGGTTCAAGACTCCTCTCCATGATTTGAGTGGCCCATTGTTGGTTGATTCTGTCACACATACCAAAACTCTTGTAGAAGAGCAAAAAAAGGATGCACCATTTTGTTTGATGGGTGGACAAATGGGAAAAACCGCACATTGATTAACTTCCTAGTGGCATCAAGTGGGTACTTGGTCTTCTTGAAATCAATTGATGCCTCCCACCAAGTGAAAACTACAAGTACTTTGTGTGATATGTTAGATGAGGTGGTGAAAGAGGTGGGCATGGAGAATGTCGTCCAAGTTGTGACAGACAATGCGGCGACATATGTAGCGGCAGGGAGACTTCTTGAGGAGAGGCAGCCTACACTTTTTTGGACCCCTTGTGCAACCCATTGTTTAGATCTCTTATTGGAGGACATAGGAAAACTCTCATGGGTGAAAAATGTGGTTGAAGACGCTAGAAATATTACAAAATTCATCTACAATCACACTTGGGTGCTAAACTTGATGAGAGAGCACACCAATAGAAAGGAGCTTGTGCGATTAGGAGTCACACGATTTGCCACGAACTTCATTACGTTGCAGAGCATTGCAACCTCATTAACATCCCTTAAGCAGATGTTTGTGAGCACGCGATGGTTGGAGTCTCCCTATGCTAGGAGGACCGAAGGGGAAAGGGTCGTGAAGACTGTTTTTGATGATATGTTTGCAAAGCAAATGGAAGAAATCATAAAGGTAATCTAAACTTGAATATTTGTTTATTTATCATTTGTTATATAAATTTTTATTAATTTTGATTTTAAATATCAATGTTATTTTGTTTTAGGTGTAAGAGCCTTTGGTTCAAGTTCTACGAATGGTGGATGGGGAGAAAAACCCAATGGGTTATTTGTATGAGGCTATGGATGTGGCTAAGGAGGCCATATCTAAATATTATGGGCACAATCAACGAAAATATGAACCCATTTGGCGCATAATTGATCAAAGATGGAACACGACACTTTGTTGACATATACATGCAGCGGCGTACTACCTAAACCCGAAGTTTTTCTATTCCCCATCATTTAAGGCTGATGAGGAGGTTATAGATAGCCTTAATACATGCATAGAGAGGTTGGTATTTGACGAAGATATAAGAGATGCAATTCTTGACGAGCTGCAAATTTACAAGACTGCAGAGGGAAGGCTCTTTTCTTCGGCTCTATGTGTGCAAAGAAGGAACACTTCTCAACCAGGTAAAAACAAATTGAGTCATTTGTATTTAGTCTCATTACACGTAGAACTAGAAACTAGAAGTCTAGAATTATTTTATTTATTCAAGCTTAGTTAACTTACAAAATTATAAATGTTTTATTTGTAGATTTGTGGTGGGAAGATTATGGTGCAAAAACACCAAATCTTCAAAAGCTAGCCATCCACATTTTGTGTCAGCCATGTAGTGCTTCTGGATGCGAACGTAATTGGAGCATGTTCAAAGTTGTTCACACAAAGAAGCGCAACAGGCTGACAACACAACGCCTCAATGACCTTATTTTCGTGCGATACAATCTTTGTCTTCGTTTGAGACAAGTGGAGGGGGCACAAAGTTATGATGCAATCGACTTGGCTGACATTGATCCATATGATGATTGGATTGCTGAGCTTGATGATGCGGAGCCTATGTTTACTATAGAGGAGATAGCAACTTTGGAGAGGGAGATTGAAGAAGCAATACCATCAGGGACATTAGAAGTTGGTGATGATCCAGATGATATGTTTGTAGATGACAATGTTGGTGTTGCAGAGGAGGAATCTTTACCTTCCACTTCCACGAGGCAACCACAAGTGCAACAGACTTATTTTAGGCGTGCTTAATGAAATAGAATATTATTGATATTTGATAGTGATACTTCAAAAGTCACATGTGACATGACTCTATGAGCATTTTTGTTTGCAAACTTTGTACTCTCTTTTTTGGTCAAAACTTAATCGAAAATATGCATATGGGCCTATGGCATTCTATAGAGTCACTTCTCGCATCATTTAACATTGTTTTTACATTTAATTTAAGTATATTTTATGAATTTAAATGTTTTTAAAAGTAGCGATAAAGTTGCCGATTAATGCTGATAAATTGTTGATTCCCGATTTTCGATTTAAAATTTGGCCTGCCGATTAATCGCCGATAACGATTTTTTGAACTATGATCTGCATCACACTTTATGGGAGAGGAGTCTATTGTTTCCATGCACACATTATTTACATTCTACATCTAGTTACTTGTTAACTACTCACAAAGTGCGACACGCACAAGAGCAACCTAGGGCACATTTTTGTACACACACAAAACTACATTGGGTTTGAAATGTAGTGCAACGCTCAGTTATAAGTCCATCATTTTAGCAGCTAAGGACAATCCGACCCTTTCATTTGTATCTTTCTTTTGTAGGGTTCGATGCTTTGTTTGGGGTTTTGCAGGTGATTCATTCATTATAGATTTACGGCAACCTCGGTGACCTCACAACGACATACACGCGACAAAAGGAGAACAAGTGCGGACCTCTTGTGACACCTCAGAGGAGGTTTTCTGAGCATCTAAATTGACTAGGGCACCCATGGGCGCCAATATCCCTCTCCAGGTGCCCTCGAATTTGCCGGATCTACATTTTTCTAGGCTTCTGTGCGATGGTCCTCCATCTCTATTCAGCTGGTCTCCACTGTGACACTGTCCAACAACCTCTGCGAATTAGCTAAGGCTCATCTAACCCTCCTTTGCACATTAGGGTTTCATATTTTCATTGCTTAGTTGCTTGGGTATTTTTTCTGTATTTTAGTATTCTAAGGCTCATCTAACCCTCCTTTGCACATTAGGGTTTCATATTTTCATTGCTTAGTTGCTTGGGTATTTTTTCTGTATTTTAGTATTCATTTATTTATTGCAATCTTGCATTAGATTAGGCTATTATTTTACATTTTAGCATAATCACAAGGTCCAATTTTCCATTTTTTTCATGAATCTCTTCAAGCATTTAATCTATTTTTTGATTTGTTTTGTGTTTTGGTGCATGTTCTCCCAACTTCATTAGGTTTGACATTTGTAAGTGTTTGTGTGAGCCGTTTAGGCATCTTTTTCTGTGTCTCTTGCGGAACAACTAGTGCCTCAATTCCTTGTTGTAAAGCTCCTTTATTTTCCCACAGTTGCTCCAGAAACATGTGCTCATTGTTTGATGAAGTTTGAATTTCCGTTGTAAGGGAAGTTTCATTCTCAATCATAGGAGACAATACAAATTCAAGTGATTCCCAATTACATGCCCCTGCACTATTTGGAATCGCTGTATCAATCTCCTTGAAAACTTCAAATTTATCAAGTCGATCTATGTTAGCTTTCCCTTGCATTTTCGCAAGAAACATATCTTACAATGATAAATTTCTCATTCTTTTCATCATAGATACTATATGTCTTTGAGGATTTTGATGTGTAGCTTGTGGATTTGTTTACTTGGAGATGTTGTATTGAACAAAGATGATTAAGAATAAAATTAGTCTGTGCTCTGATACCAATGTTAGGCAAGAAATAGGTTTTGAAAATGAAATGGAAATGGAAGAGTGACCCGATTCTCATTCACTGGAAAATTTGATAGTAAGTACATGTTTATCAACATTAAATTAGTGTTCAGTTCATCTTCAAGATGGTTGTTTAGCTTCTAATGTATCTAGGCAATAATAATATAAAGTGTACTATTACATTTATTGCCTACTACATGCATGCAAATAAAAGTAGAAAATAAAGCTAGGATCTAACACCAAGTAAATCCTAATCTACTTGTAATGCTAATACATCAAGATAAAGCAAGAAAGGGAAGAAAACATAAATTGCATAAACATAAACATAGAAAATTCAAACCTCCCTTCAATTTGTGGATTTTCTTTGGAGATGTGGGTATCCTTGTGAACCAAATGCAAGCCACGAGCGGTTTGGATCATAGGTGGGAACTTGGTGAAGGAAGAGATCTCTTCAAAATGGCCAAAGCCATGTTTGATTATTCTCTTACTACTTCAACAAGCAAAGAGTTTTCTCACTTTTTGCTTTAAGCTCTTTTGCAATAGCTCAACATGAGATAGGAGTAGGTGTGACAAGATGTCAAGGTGTGTCTTGGGATGGGGGTAGAGGGTTGCTTTTATAGCTTTCCTCTTTGGGAAAAGTGCCATTCTCAATGAATGTGGGATAATGAGAATGTAAGCCTAAGCTTGGATAAGTAAGATTAAACTTTAGTGCTCCATAAAACTTGGATGGGGATAAAAGGGGCTTAATTAATCAATTGGTTATTAATTAATATGCTTTAAGTAGCTTATATTAGCTATTTGAGAGGATTTTAGAGTAAATTGATCAAGTTTAGATGTGATTAAATGTGAGATTTAATTAATAAACTATTATTAATTAATAAAAGGGGGATTTATTGTTAATTAATATTGGGTTATCAATTAACAAACAAAAGGGATTTTAATTAATGAAATGTCGTTAATTAGTATTTGAAGGAGGATCTTAATTAATTAACGGAAGGTCATTAATTAATTAATGAAGGCGGGTATTAGTGTGATTTGAGTGCCTTTAGGCTGTGTCTAATGTGGTGGATTTTAGGTGTCTACATTTGCCCCTCTTTTGGAGGGTGTCATGTTATTGGCACCCTTTTGAAGAAAGTAGTACACACGTTGGGATGATATGAGGGAGGAGGATAGGTTGATAAGAGTATGCCCTCTCGAGAGACCATGCGTCAATAGAAGGGTATGTAATCTCGAAAGGAAGAGAAAAAATCACTGTGAAAGGAGGTGTTCCTAGTGGCATGACTAATATAAATAGATAGGGACTTGGAAATGTTGACCAATAAGCTAGTTCAACAGTTTTATTGAAGGGATTGATGGGCTGATTTCTCAAGTTAAATGACTACGTCAAAAATATATGTCAATAGGACGGATAGTTGATTGGGTAGAAGAATATGAGGAAGACTAGAATGTTCGATAGAAGATGGAGGGATAGGGTAGATAGAAGAAGAGGGATAGGGGAAATGGGACAAGGGGGGAAATGCTACCTGTCTTGCACACTGATACAGTTCTAGATAATCTTTATTTGATATAAGAATACAAGTACTATGATATGAAAAACAATAATACCAATGGTTGTAAAATGCTGTAGGACTGATTCAAAAGTAAAGACAATACAATACAATTAAGCAAATAGATATACAAACGAGCACAAGAGAACACACTCAAACAAACAAGTGTGTAATGAATGCATTTGATTTTTGTCCTATTTAAATACCCAAGTGATGTAGGATTGAGACAAGGGAAACGATATTCCCACAAGTGAGGATACACACAAGGAAGATGAATGGGGGACTGATATGTCTCGACAGATGACAAAACGAGCCATAACTTGCCCCACAATGATATATATTAGGTAGAATTGGATGGCAAACGATGTCATTGGTCAGTGATATGTTGATGGGGTTTCACCTGTTTGTAACCACATGATTTAGTACCAGCTAGGATTTGGATTGTGTTATGAGTTCCTTTTTTGGACTTTTGTGTTTTACGATGTTTTGGATTTTAATATTTTATAGATGTGTTTGGGTTTTGGGATTTATTTTTTGGATTTTTGTGTATTATGATGTTTAGGATTTTGCTCCTATTTACTACCCAAGAGATGTAGGAGGGAGACAAGGGAAACGGTTTTGCCCCAAGCAAGGTTTTATGCAAGGGTGATGGATGGGGGACTAATACGTCTTAAGAGATGAAAAAATGAACCATAAGTTGCCCTAAGTAAGGATGCATGCTGGAGAGACTTGGATGCGAACGATGTCATCATGGGTGAAATATTTGATGGTGTTTTTCCTGTTCGTAACTACATGGTTGAGTATTAGATAGGATTTGTGATTTTTCTTTTTTTTTTTTGGATTTTGGATTTGTTATTGATGTTTTTAGATTTTTGGAGGTTTTATGAATGTTTTGGATTTTGATTTCTTTGCAAATGAAAATACCTAAAGAAAGGTGCGGCCATCTAGTTTCACTACCTTTGTGCCCCTTTTCCGGGCTGCGTGGTATACGTTACATGTTGATTTTGGGTCGTAGGATGCCCCAATATAACATGGGACATAGAAATGAAAAGTTAATGAATGATAGAACGAGATATAAGGTTGATTATTGAAATGGAGACAAAGTTGCCCCCAAACATGATAAAAAGGAAATATATGCACATAAATGTTCTCAATAGAGTATAAGGAAAGTGTGAATGCTGTGGATGAATATGGAAAATGTAGTTGGAAGATTGGTGATGAGCTAAAGGCATAAATCGTGAGAGAAAAAATGGACTAAATGAGTGGGAACAAGTTCCAAACAACACTTGGTAACATACTATTCCCTTTGCTCATTGCGATGTAGTGTGTGCGTGTGAAAGTTAATTGCTTCTTGAAATGAAGATTTAACAGTAATAAGTGAAGACAAACCAACCAATGTGTAGGATTGATTGATTTTGATAGTTAATTGGTGAACGAAGTATGCATGGGAGGTGAGACATACATTTCTCTGCTACCAACTAGATGTTTATAGCCCCGACGAAGATGTATCTAATTCTAGTGGCAACATTGCTCTACTGCTAGCCAGGTTTTCATAGCCCTGATAGAGATATTGGAGATGCCCTTAGAGAGAGTTTTGATATTGTTTTACTTTTTGATTTTTTTCTGTTTTGGTTGGTTTTTGAAAAGATATTCAGCTCTGTCAATTGTTTTGATAAGGTGTTAACAACCACTAATGAAGGGTGCGGAAGTGATGGTGGTGATGACATTGTCCAGTGTGAACGGATACAACCAAAGCTCTTCGCAACAAGTGTATTAAGTGTATGATAGTGATAGGATCTCTAAGAGGACAATCGTTCTTTAATTTATCAAGGTAATGAAAGACCAAGGTCAAATGGCTACAATAGAGATTGTTGCCTCACGATGAGTGCAAATAGAGTAATCAAAAGAAAGAGCACCGAAAGTATGGCGATGATGGGTGATGTGCAAAAGGATGGAAAGAAAAGAAAGAACATTTGTGTCTAGGCGAGGCCTTATTGTGATTGCATATGTTTTGATTTTTATGATTTTGTATGTTTTTGTTTTTTGATTTTGGATGTTTTGTTTTTAATGATTTTGGATATTTTTTATTTTTTTATTTTGGATATTTTTTATTTTTTTGATTTTGGATATTTTGATTTTTTTTTGGATTTTGGATATTTTTATTTATAGAAGGCAGGCAAAAGGAAAACCGTTGAGGAAAAAAATTTTGTTCTAGCGTCAGGGACGACGATGATAGTGGATGAAAGGGGGACAAATAGGATTCAAGATGGGATGGTTGAAAAAGATTCAGGATGGGATAGGCTAGGATGGCTTTAGGAGTTGGGACCAAAAGTGTCACGCTTTGTCATAGGACCCACCAACGATTGTTGCAATGTCTTTTATGAGGCAACAATGAGTTTTTGCTTCTCAAAAGTGAAATTGGCTCCAAGCTCAATGGTCTTGGCCCAAGGATCACACTGTGATAAGTGAGTAAGAGGTGACCCAAAGATAGAATGTGATTTAGGGGATGCGGTGTGTGAGGGATGACTGGGTGTTTAAGGGGGAAGCTTGAGTTCCTTATCCATGGATAGACCTAGAACTTTTTACAATATGTAACATTTGCAATTGGGATTGACTTTTGAGGATAAGCATTTGAGTTCCATGTTGGATTTTTTGTGGTTGGATTTATTTTGATTTTTGGAGATTCTTTGATTTTTGATTCTCTTTTGATGAAGAAATTCTTTTGTCTTCCCATAGCTGATGTGTGACTCTGTTGGTCTTGGGTAATGTGGACAAGAAATGGATGTTCATAATTGATGAGAGAACTGTTTGAGAAGATTGTGGGCTTGTGACATCTGCTAAGAGAGGGGTGATATGATGGATAGATAGGAAGTGGTCCTTGGATTGATTGGTGAGGGATAAGATACGGAGGTGGTCCAAGGAGTGTATTGCTCAAGGGGTGAAGTAGGATTGGTGACCCAAGGAGTGATTGCTAAATTGAGATGGCTCAGGAGACCAGCCCATTAGGATAGATTGTGATTGTGATGAGCTTAGGAGGCTGCCCAAGGATATAGATTGTAGATTGTAGAAAGATGTGATATGTGAGGGATGACCGGGTGATGAAAGGATAGGAGATGGGCCAAGGATAAACCTAGCAGGTTTGATATGTAAGGGGAAATGGGATGATGGGAGGATAAGAGGAGGTCCATGTTTGTCAATGATAAATGGTTGATTCGAAGGAAGGGGTCCAACAAGTGTTTGGGATTTAGAAGTTGTTTTTTGATGAATATGATGGGACTTGGTGGTTTTGACCTTGTTATTTGCACAAAGGAACTTGAGAGTGCTTTGAAAAGATATCTTTACACATCTTCACTTGTTAATTGTTTGAAGTGGATGCAAACAATGGACTTTAGAGGATTGGTGAATGTATAGGGATAATGCTTGGATGTGAGGTGGCTTGAGTGCCACTTGTTAGGATTAAGCTGGATTGGGATGGCTGTACGAGGCTGAATTAAATTATGGATTTTGAATAGTTTGGTGTTAGCTTGGAACGATGTTCCCTGTTGCGGATGGGAGAACATGAGGAATATCTTGTGGATTGGATCATGATGTGGGGGTTGAATTAGATTTTGGATTAAGTGATTTTGGATTGCCAAGGATCTTCAATGAGGGAAGATGTAGTTTGGGTGACTTGGGGTTTTCTTGGGGAAATTTGATCGAGTGAGGCTCCTGGGCTGCAGTAGGATTGGTTTGTGGATGGGATTTATTAAGCGATGAAGGTTGGGAAGGTAGAGGGATAATGCGGGATGCGAGGTTGGCCACTTGTTGGTTAAGTTGTTGGATCTTGAAGATGACTAGATTAGGATCTTGATGGGATGGTTGAGATAGAACAAGTTCCATATTGTGGGTGACATGAGGATGATAACTAGTAGATGGAGAGTTTTCTTTGATTTGAGTAATATACCACTAGAGGTACGAGTCTAGGTAATGTTGGCAGCCTGGAACGAAGTGGATATCTAATCAATGAATGCCAGTTTGAAAATTTGAATTTTGGTTGTCAGAGGGGGCTGGTCTAATTTTGGCAAAGTTTTCACTGATCGCTGTTCTTGAAAATGAGGCTAAAGTTTTTGAGAGTTTTAGGTCTTGATGTGTGATAAATGCAGTTCAACTTGGATAGAGTTGCACCTTGTTTTATTGCTAAAACAAGGTTTAACTCAGACAAAGTTTCACCTCGTGGGTTTTGGAAAATCAAGTTTTGACTTGGACAAAGTAAACGTATTTTCAGTTTTTCAACCAAGATGTGGGGGAGAGTCAAGCAAGCACAACCTAATCTAGTTTGGCCACCTAACTAGGATAAACAAGGTTGCTAGGGGCATCCTCAATATACCTTTCTGTATGCAAGACAGAAGTCTGTGAAATTAAGAAGCGTTGTCTAATGTTGTGGTTCGAAGGGTCAAATCCCCCTTACCTTCACTCCATCCATTTTAGTGGAGCTTGAACAAAAATGACAGTTGTTTCTTGTGAGATCCTGTTTAAGGCCTGGGTATTGGGACATGAAATCCCCTCACTACACGGTGTCGGTAAAATAGGGCAACACTGAGCCAAAAATGATATGCATTCCCACAAATTTATATAGCCCGCCAGAACATGGGCTTTGTCCAAATGACTAGGTGATGAAATCCCAGCCACTGAACCCTACTAAAATTAAAGTGTCCAACTGTTTCTAATTTCCTAGATCACCTTGCGGCGTTAGGAAAGAGCATATGTAGTTGAGACGAGGCACAAACAAACAACAAAAGATGTGGAAGAGAAACAAACACCAGAGTAAATGTGTTTTAAGACAAAGGTTAATCCAATATACAACGTTTTTTGCAAGCAACCTAGATGATTAAGGCAACAATTAATTCAATATGCTACACAAACATTTGAAATGAAAGTGTGATTTCCCAATCAAAAACAAATCACAAAACAAGATAAAGCAAAGTATAAGTATGCAAATTCGGTTTGTATTTGTTCAATAGTTTGTTTTATTTTGCAATGATGATCTTTGACAAGGAATATGACAACCTGCACACCGATTTTCGTAGTTTTTGACAACAATAAACAACTCAAAACAAGAAATGAAGTGACCAAAGGCGAGACAAGGGCAAACCCAAGTTCTTTGTCACAAGGGCGCTAAAACACGGAGCGAGTTCGGTGATTGCCAGAGTTAGTTCGCTATTACTTGAGAGAGTTCACTGAAAGTGAATTCGCTGCAAGGTGTCTTGAGGCTGCTGAAGGTAAAGCAAATTTGTAATGTCCCTTTTTGGGCTGAAACTGAAAAAGAAGGGAAATGACACAAACCCAACTCCAAACAAACTGAAATTTATAATAGTTAACTGAATTTTTGGGCAGCAAGGAACAATAGTCTGAAATCTTATGACAACAAGAGAAATTGCAATAATTCACCACCAAAATTACTTTTACAACATCCAAAGCATGTAGGAAATTTAATAAATATTTTAGAACAAGTATAAGCCAAGAAATGAGGTGTACAACCCTCAGCTGGAGTATATTTAATTAAATTCGTAACAGCAGTGAACCCCTTACCAAAATTGTCGGAAGTTGAGATTCCAAGGCCCAAAATTCAATCCCACAAATGCAATCAACATTAGAAATTATGAACAATCCTAATATCAACAATGAATGAAGTGTTGTGCACCAGATATCACCAAACTCCACCACTATGCAAGTCGCCATCCTAGGAGAGGGTTTACAATAAGCTGAAAACGGTGAATTTCATAAAAAATATGTGTATAGCTCAAGTGTGACCTCTGTATGAGATCACCAAAGAATAAACATAGTTACCTAAGACTTCGAGACGGCGGGACGATAGGACGCGGGGATGGAGTTTCCGGGATGGCAAAAAAAATCCAAAATTTCGGGACGGCGAGGGGACGACAAGGGACAACTATTAAAATAATATATAAAATTATAAATATTAATAATATACAGATAAATTTTAATTTTTTTATGAATAGCAATTCATATTTATATATCAGTCCACCATGTGCATACAGTCCACATTCAGACGTCCATATTAAAAACTTGCAGCAATAACTTTTAATATTAATATGTATGTTGGTTTTCATAGCATGTTGTTACAGTCCACATGCATTTGTGTTCGAAGATATCTGTATCCATATATCACTCTTGTTTCTTAATATGTCTTTGTAATACAATACATTTGGGTTATGGTTAACAGGTAAACATTTATAGAGAGAACAATAAACAAATTAATTTAAAAAAAAAAACCAGAAGTCCGTGAAACGTTTCAGAGACTTCCAAACGTCCCCGCCATCCCTGAAACGTCCCCCACGTCCCCGAGACGTCTCCACTGCTCACCAAACGTCCTCGAGACGTTTCCTCTGCCCCCTGCCTCTTCGGAAACGTGGGGGAAATGTTTAACCCCATCTCAGCATCCCCAAAACGTCCGGGATGTCTCGGACTTCAAGATTTTGGGGGGGATGCGTCCCCGTGTAACTATGAGAATGAGGGGTTTTGTCCTCAAATCAAGTGCAAAGAGGGTTTTTCGTCCTCAGTTGCAAGAGAGACAGTGGTTTCATGCTCTAACTCTAAGAAAATGAAATTCAAAAGCAAGCATATCTTTTTCCAAGCCAAGTGACGCTTTTATATAGCTAAAGGTGGCGCCAAAATCCAAAAGGATGATCCCTCGAAGATGACCGACCTCCTTGTAGAAATATAAGTTTATTTTTTTATGTTTTCACTTTATTCCATAAAGTCTCTTCCTTTTCATCCCTTTAGCTGACATATAATAATGAATAAGCTAAATACTTTTAAGTATTTAAAAAACCTTTTATTTTAGAAAGGGGACATTACAAAATTTGCCACGCAGTATAGCAAATTCGTTGAAAGCGAGTTCATTGTACAATGCCGCAAGGTCGCTAAAAACAAATTACGAATTCATTTAACAAAATAACGAATTCGTTGTAAAGGGAACGTACCTATTTTCGCCTCCCAAAGAAGTGATTTTTCTAGAAAATGCTATTTCTCTGCTTTGCTAGAGACTGCTGCTACTCCACTTGAGCACGATCAAAAGGCACTTGTAGGGTATGAGCACGTAATAAGCATCATGATGACCATAATGTGAAGATAAAAAAGAAATCAAATCCTACAAAAAGCTAAATAGTGCTAAAAACCACTTAACAAGTGCCAAAAAGACAGAAACACGCTAAGTCAACGAAATTGCCCCTTTTCAACAGTGCGAGTTCACCACGAGTTAATGTGAATTCACTTCGTTGGGCGAGGTCATTGTAAGGGAAAACGAAACTGTTGATACTACAAATATGCTAAGACAGGTCACAAGATCACTGAAATACATGAATCCGTTGTACGGTGGTGCGAGTTCGCTGAAAATTGCAAGTTCGTTATACGGTGCGACAATTTTGCTGAAATCCGAACGCACGATGTTGAGAAAAATCATAGCAAGTCCACCATGGGAGCTTGCAAGGTTACTGAAAACTAGAGCAAATCCTCTGAAAACTAGAGTGACTTTGTTAAAACACAGATGAACATGGAAGTCGAGATGAAAGTCCAAAAACGTGAAAATTTTCTTCTCAAGTCCAAATTTTGGCAGCACCTGACCTCTTTAATACTTGTAAAAAATACTCAACACTACCAAACACAAGAAAAGGTCAACAAATACATGAAAATTGAAATTATAACCAAATTCAAGAAACTTGACGAAAAATTGCATGTGAGACAAAGGTGTGTCCCATTGGGTTACGTATGCATGCAAATAAAAGTAGAAAATAAAGCTAGGATCTAACACCAAGTAAATCCTAATCTATTTCTAATGTAAATACACCAAGATAAAGCAAGGAAGGGAAGAAAACATACATTGCATAAACATAAACATAGAAAATGCAAACCTCCCTTCGATTTGTGGATTTACTTTGGAGATGTGGGTATCTAGTGAACTGAATGCAAGCCACGAGCAGTTTAGATCAAAGGCGAGAGCTTGGTGAAGGAAGAGGTCTCTTCAAAATGGCCAAAGCCATGTTTGATTCTTCTCTTACTACTTCAACAAGCAAAGAGTTTTCTCTCTTTTTGCTTTAAGCGCTTTTGCAATAGCTCAGCATGAGAAAGTAGTAGGTGTGACAAGATGTCAAAGTGTGCCTTGGGATTGGGGGTAGAGGGTTGCTTTTATATCTTTCCTCTTTGGGAAATGTGCCATTATTAATGAATGTGGGATAATGGGAATGTAGGCTTAAGCTTGGATAAGTAGGATTTAGTGAAATTAAATGAGATTAGTGCTCCATAGAACTTGGATGGGGATAAAGGGGGCTTAATTACGAATTGGTAAGAGGATTTTAGAGTAAATTGATGAGGTTTAAATGTGATTAAATGTGGGATTTAATTAATGAGTAATGAAGTATCATTAATTAATAGAAGAAGGGGGGTTTCTAGTTAATTAATAACAAACAAAGGGGATTTTAATTAACAAAAAGTTGTTAATTATTATTTGAAGGAAGATCTCAACCAATTAACAAAAGGTCATTAATTAATAAATGAAGACGGGTATTAGTGTGATTTGAGCACCTTTAGACTATGTCTAACATGGCGGATTTTAGGTGTCTACACCTACACGTAGGATTATGTACAATACTGTTACTTCCTCCCCTTAATCCACATGGGTAGTTGCAAAACCAATGTTGTGTTGCTCGTTTGTGCATCTTTTTCTGTGTTTTGGGTGGTCTCGATTTTTTGATATGAAGCCCCTTATCCTCACTAGGTCTTGATCATCTTTAAAAATTTTGTTCCAAAATACATTTACCTTTAGATTGTTTTGAAATAAAATCCTCTGGAAAAGGTATTTCCCAAGTGATATCTTGTTCCCTTCTTCAATTTTACAGTTGACATCAACCAATGCATTGACTTGGTGAAGACTTGAGTTTGCTGAAAGAGAATTGCACAAGGGTTGAAATAGATATTATTGAAGGATTAAAAAAAATGTAGGAAATAAATTTTAATTGTTGATTTATTTGTTGTGAATGGGAATTAGTCATACCTCTGGAGGAATGGAAAAAATGCGGCAATAAAATGTTAGTGCGAATTTATTTGTTTTGAATTGCTTTGATACCATTGTTAGGCCATGAATGGAGTGAGGATTAATAACGATTTTGATTCAAGCTGAAGTTCTATTCCATAAATTGAATGAGATAAAAGAGTACAATATAAAGACTACGAATGTGGCTGTTCAGTTCATCTTCCAACATGATTGTTTACATTGTACTACAAGACAAGCTTCTATTCTTAGGATTAAATATATCATGTACAATAATATTACAGTATTTGCTTTCGTTAATATTCTGCTGTGTAATTCTGAACATGGTTCAGTCTAAGGCATCCTTTCACTAAGAACCCTAACTGTAGCTGCATCAGGGGTCCTCATCTTCCAATCTTGGAGATTTTAGACTTGTTTGAACACTAAGACCAACTTTACAAAACTGACTCTGGTTCACATGTCATCTCCCAATCCTGAATCCATTATAAGTATGTACGCTTGTGTAGGAATTAGTGGAATATTGTTCTTCCATTATTATCCAACCAATTGACAATTTTGGTGGCCTGATTGTTGACAATCTAGTGCACTATGTTCTGCACAATGTGTAATAAACATGAAGTGCACTATTGTCTCACATATGTAAAAACGTTCTGTTTGATTATGGGATGACAGCCATGTAGAAAGAATCATATGCAGGAATATTAAACTCAAGAATGAGGCTTCTGCAGTGGAAGTTTTGTATCAGAATAAAATTGTTAATAATGACTTGAAAATCAGCAAACCAAAAAGATAAACAATTCCTTTGCTATCCTTTTTTGTCATGTCTCTTTTTGGAGGTTGATTTATGAAGACCCTAACCCATTCCTTCCCCATGGGTCTAAGGAGAAAAACAAGGGTAATTCTGGATTATATATTTATTATTGCTCTCATTTATCCTATTGGAAGCCTTTTTGCTCCAATAGAGGAATTTAAGTAGTTTAGTATTAATGGTATTGTGAGCATGTGCTCCAATAACCTTCTTAATGTTTAAAATGTAATTACTTAAGGGGTCGTCCATGATGTAATGTTTGCTTTAAGCACTCCTTAGGCCTGTTTAACGAGGCCACTTGAGCATTTATGAATTATTTTTTGGTGATTATTCTTATTTTGGTGAAAGTTGGCTAGTGTAGCCTGTTTACTCTCTTTCCCAAGGACGAAAGTTGAGGATCTCTTCCAAGGACGGAAACCCTTGGTTGGGAAAACTTATGGAGGACGAAAACTCTTCATAAGGTTTTTGATATGCAAGTTGGTTGGAGAAAGAATTATCTCTCTTGCAAGTGTTGTCTCTTTGGAGCAAAATATATTTTATTTCAAGTGGAGCGACCTAGGTTGATGTGGTAATTTGGAATGTATGGTGACAATTTGGAAAATCTTAATTCATCATCTTATTTTCCACATTTTATTAAGTCAATATCTCGAGTTTGGTGATTTTTGGTGATGTTCTACTATTTTTTGCAGGCTCGGGAATGTTCGCTGGTTAGAGTTTCGTAATTAATTAATTTCACATGCAAATCTGAGTTCTAACAGCTGCAATTTTTTGATGAGGGTTTCCTATTAATTTTGGCACAAGTTAGAAGTATTCTTTGCAAGGTTTATCTCCGTTTCAAAGGGCTGTCTTCCCTAGGAAGGGTTTGAGGTCTGTTTTTGCAGGGTTAAAACAACAGTGTTCTAAATCTGATTTGGGAGCTTTTTGCCTTTTCCTAAGATCCCCCAAAAAAGAACATTACATTTTTGTTTATTCTGGGTGTTTTTGTGGTTTACTTTTAGGATCAAATCAATTGAAAGTTATTTGCCATGCATCTTGTACAGTGGTTCATTAATTTTTACATGCGCTGACTGAAATGATAAGAACACTTCTCTAAGGGAAGAAGCCCAGTATTGAGAAATGGGACTGGAATATGCTTTCAATGCAGGATGATAAGCATCTCTCAGAACTAAAGAACTTACATATGCTGAATGTAGCTGTCACATGTTTGAGGATTCAATTTAGAGATGAGGAAAAACATGGAGAGCATATAAAATCCTCAAATTTAAAATAGTGCCAATCAGTATTCTGGAATTCCAAAGCTCTGGATTTGACTGACAGTAAACAGAAGAACCTTTTCCATCTGTTGGATGTCTTGGTTTCATAAGTTTGCTCTATGACTGTTTTGTTAGCCTTTAACATGGACTGGATCAAAACAATGAACTGTTCTTTATAACAAATATTATTTAAACTTTGTAAAGGGATTTGGACAAGCCAAAAATTAGCCGAACGTCTTATATACGTACAAATTGCAAGAATCATAAGTATATAATTAGATCATAAAAAAGAACATACTGTTAAAGTGGATCCTTCAAACAGTATTTGCCGACTCAAGAGATCTACAGTCATAAAACTTAAAACTCTCATTATTAGTCGTGATACGGTAATATATTACTAATTTGTAATTAGTAACTTGTGGGTTTTTCCTTTTTTGATCCATTGAGTAAGACAATTTATTGTCGATAGCATGTCATGTTAAAAATAGGATATAGTTGAAAATGCTTACTTAGCCGCTTGTGGCTGCCATTGAGTGAATATATATAAATCAGGGTGAGAGTACCTCTTATACCTATAAGCTAGAACTCAATGTATTTACATGTGCTGTTATTCTTATCCATGTTTATCTTACTTTCTTAGCACATTTGTGTTGCAAAATTTGAACAAATAGATTGTAGAGCAGATGGGAGGTGCTGTTTCTTCTGTTGGAAATATCTGCACACATGTTGTCACAGGACAAGTGAGGCGGACTTTGAATTTCTGTAGAGCGCTTTGTGCTGGGTAAAGTCTAATATTTGTGGAGGTTACGAGTACATTGTTATATCATTTATCTGCTTTAGATAATGTTGTCAATAGCTTTAAGGTCATAATGCTTTGAATGCTTGTAATTTATTCTGATTTTTTTGGAACTGTGCAGCGCTTGGGTGGTCTCTCCAGACTGGCTCAAGGCCAGCTTTAAGCAAAATCATTTTGTAGGCAAGTAGCATAAATAGATATTAGATTTCTGACATTTTGATATGAATGTAAAAGGGGTAACCTTGGCAGCTGCGCCTGAATCTTATGTTGTGCTTGGTTTTACTTTTAAATGCATTGCAGATGAGTTGCCATTTATGTTGGAAGACACAGTTTATGAGTCAAAATATGGTGTAAAGATGGAAGATGTGGTTCTTAGAGCCCGTGCTAATCACCATAAATTGCTTCATTGTTTTCATGTGTATATTACCCCACATGTTCAACCACAGGTTGAGGCACTTTCAGCTATAGTCGAGTCTGCAGGTGGCAAGGTGAGCAATACATTTAATTTTTGACAAAGCAAAGGGTGTGGCATTTGTTAGTGCTAAGTTGGATCTTTCCTGTGAATATGGTTATGCCCAGGTTCTGCTTAGCCTGGACAAATTGCAAGTCCCTTCCCACACTTTTGCATTAACTTGTGTAGAAGATATGTCAGAAGCTTTGGCAGCAGCGATGGCAGGGATGCCGACTTTCTCTAGCGAATGGTTCATATGTTGCATAATGAAACAAAAATTTGACTTCAACGCTCCTCAATTCCTAGAGTCTTTATGATAATAATACGAGATTTTTCTTCACATGGTACAAAAATGTAGCATTTTTGGCAAATGATCCATAATCTTGATCTCTATGTGGACGCGTATCTTGTTTGTAATTGTTGGTATGCCGGCTAGTTTCCTTTTGTAATAAATCAATCTGCTCTCTTTTATATCAAGAATACGAAACTATCAATCTGCTCTCTTGTACACCTGAGTTGGCCTAATGGTGAAGAACATGTGCTCTCTTTTATAGCAAAGTTAGTTGCCTCCTGCATGTGAGTACGAGGTCGTCCCCTATGTTATAAGCTGCATGTAGACCCAAAAACAGGCCGCCCGACATTGTGGACTATAAAAACCTATCGTTATTATTATTTTTATCTGTTTACTTTCTTGTATACATTTATTATCCATGTCGGTCTCATTGGCTGGAATTCGTTGGAAATCTTGCATTCGGTTTTACTATTTACCCATTTGGAAATCTTGCTTTCATATGACTATGGATTGTATTCCATGTCTCAACATTCTTAAGCTAGGTAATTGCAGACTACAATATTATTTATAGATAATCCATCACTTTGGAAAAATTAAATTCATAGATTGCAATATATGCCCTTAACACTTTTGCAAAGAAGTGGGTATGCTAGTCAACACCAGTGAGACCAAGATCATGATCTTCTCCAATAGAAAGAATAGAAATCACCCTGAATTTTATTTTGAAGGAAGTATTCTAGAAGAAGTAACGGAGTATAAATACCTTGGTATTGACTTTAACAACAAACTTCACTGAGATACTTGCAGGAAGAACAAAACTTTGGGAGGTTGGAGAGCACTGTATGCCCTACAAAATAGATGCAAAGAAATAGAGTTATGGAATTGGAAAGCTACTTAGATTCTTTTTGGGCTATCAGTAATTCCAGTGGTGCTTTATTGGTCTGAACTATGGGCTAGCAACACCCCAAACTCAAAATGGAAGCAAATAGAAAGAATCCAGAAATGCATGATCACAAGCAAGTTCAAACTAAAAGTAGCAGTCCCATATAAGATGTTTTTAGTTGAAACATGTGCAGTTCCAATAGAAGCCATCACTATGATGCGTCTCCTAAGATATCTATAATAAAATGAGCAAATGAAAGTAGGTAGATGGCCCAAGGCAGTCTTTAATGAGACCTTGTGCGAGAGAAAGAAGTCATGGATGAATCAAAACAAGTGGATGAGGAAATGACACATTGACTTGAATGCATGTACTAAGAATAGCAAGGAAATAAAGACATTTGCTATAGATAAATTCCGAAAGTCTATGTGGGATGAAGTGTTAGGAAAAAAAAGAAATATAATCTTAAAGGAATTTAACTCCACTTGTGATCACCAACAAAAGGCTTATATAGGGGCTACTATCTCTTGGAGAGCAAAGTCATAACTTAGTTAAGGACAAACTTTACATCAACGTAGGTGTGAAATGAGTAGGCAAAAATGACCAAACGAGGCAGGGGAAGAAAGTTTGTCTTTTGCATTGTTGAGGCAATAGAATTAGAAAAACACTTTATTTTAGAGTGTAATGCCTATAATGACATTTGATCCAAATATGCAGTAGGCTCGTTACAAGATATGTTCAACAAGGAGAGGGTGGAAAAATGAGAGAATTCATTACCAATTTGACTAACAAGAGATCAAAAATTTAGAAAGCAATAATGGTAGAGTTTGTTGTCTTATAGGCCTTTATTGGCCTTGTGGACATTAAAAGATCTATTTATTGTTTCCTTTTCCTTCAATGAATTGAGTGTTTTTAAACATCCATCTTGTGACATAAGCTTGTGAATTAGTTTTTCTAAAATGTTTTTTTTAAAGGTTGTGTGGAGCATTCATTATTCAAGGATCAATTTTCCCTAAATGTATTATATGAAGTTTCTCTAGTCAGAGAGAGGGAGGAGGTAGGGTTAGCCAGTCCAAGACTTACAACATGCACATTGTCAATACCAAACCCAAGCACAACTACAATGTTGTTTTTTTGCACCAAATCCAAAGTAAAATACAAAGATAAATGTTAAATGCAGGTGGTGAGTCAAGAGGTTGATCAATACAATGCACTTATATACAACAAGAATCACAATACAAATGAATGATATGTGAAACTTGATGTAGCCGAGCCGAATACAAAGAGGAGCTTGCCAAGGTAAATTGGGAGGAGCTCACTCATACAAAGAGGGGATCTATGTTAGATAAATTTTAATGTAAAATATGCATATAATGCAAATCTACAAATTATATCAATTTGTAAAATAATGATTTTTTAAAATTTTGGACATTTTTGCATATCTCAGACGTTTTTGATTTTTTTGGTAATTTTTTCCTTTAACACAATGAAATGCACCATCAACTAGAAACCAATTCCGGGCTTATAATTACTCCCTATTTCTCCCCAAACTACTCATAGAACTTGTGAACGACAAATACACAATAGCAAATTTGATATAAGGGGTTCTAGCTGGGTCATGGCTAACAGAAACTATTATGATACCATGTCAGAGTGGCTAATACTCTCACTAGGTTCACTCCAGCAACATAATCAAAACCACAACCTTGAAAACTTATGCATACCAAAACATTGCACACCATAGGAAAAAATTGCACAATAAAATAAGGTCAAATTTCATGTATTGATTGCTCAAAATGTACACTTCTCTGTGTGAAAAATACAAGTGAGAGTGCGTATTAAATAGGCTTGAGAGGTGGTTACACTAAAAGTAATGAATAGTTGCGAACCCCTCAAAATAGAGGATTTCTCTATATTTGTAAGCTCCAAATCATACATGAACGAAAAAGTGTTTATCATGACAATATAAACAAACTCCCAAATTAAGTTGAAGTCAAGAATTATTGTGAATACTAACAATCTTAGGCTGGATACAAATTATTTAGATACATCGGCCTAGTGTAAACACACAACTCTAACATAGATCGAGTAATCACATCATCTACTTGATTTAGCAATTCAAATTATTGTATTTGAATGACCTAATTCCACATATGAATAAATCTCAAATTTGTTTCTCTTGGTGTAAAATAATGAAAACATTTTGATGAACTCATTATTTGATTTGAACATGAAAATTGAAGTTTCCTTCCACCTTCGGGTTCCAAATTTTCTTGTCATTTTAGATCCATATCCTCTAGGGTTCCAAATCTTCTTGTCATTTTAGATCCATACCCTCTTAGGGTTGGAATTCAACGCCAATTTATTATTTCCTATCATGGCATGAAAGATATCTCAATTTCGTCCACAACCCTATCTTTCTTGGTAATCTCATCTATACAATCTATGCCATCTAAGAACAAATTAGGTTCCTTGCATCTATATGAAAAAATTGCTAGATTGAGTGGCATTACAATTGTTCATATTTAGATTCATTTAACCCAGCCACATGTTAATACGTAATTAAACTGGTGAACATTAATAAATTACATCTTGCTTCTCTTGATACAAATATTGATAGTGAATATATTAATTTGAATGAACACATTGTTAATGAATTAATGTCTCTTTTCATAATCCCTTCTATAGTCATTGATAAAATTGAAAAAATTCAAAAATGTTTTCTATGGTTGGGTGTGGATGAAAGGAGAAATTCTCTTATGGCTTGGGATAAGGTGTGCCTCCCTAAATCTTTGGGGGGACTTAGGTATAAAAAACATTAAATTAATGAATAAAGCCCTGATTGCCAAATTGGGTTGGATGCTCATTAAGGAGACACCTTTTGACGGAGGTTTTAAAAGCAAAATATTTAGAAAATCCTGGCAATCCTAATTGGCTGCCTGTGAGGATCTTCCCCTGGGTTATACCTTCTAAAACTCTCTTATAAAGTGTAAATCTCTCATCACTGAAGGAAGCAAATGGAAGTTGGGGAATGATAATCTCAACTCCTTTTGGAAAGCTAAATGGATCTCTCCCCACCCGTTGAAAAATGAGGAAAATTAGACTCCCATTGGTATCTTAGAATCAGATATGGGGACAAAGTTGTGGACTATATTACCTCTGTTAATGGATGTAGAAACTGGGGCAATATTGTCTGGGATGGGGCCTCTAAAGAGGATTCTATCATTATTCAGGCACTTCAAGGTCTTCTTCAAAATTGTCATATGGGCTCTTTGGATAAACAAGATGATTTCATTTGGGAGGATTCCTTTGAGGGCGATTACAATGTAAAATCTAGCTATTCAATTCTCTCTACCGTTATGCACAATGATGTGGCTTAGAACAAAATTTGTATTAAAGAACTCACTCTTAAAATTAACTATTTGAAGTGGTTGGCTATTCAAAACAAGATCATGACTGTGGACAACCTGGTTAAGAGAGGTCAACTCTTTCGTAATAGATGCATTCTATGAGTAGACACCTAAATTCAACCGCGTAATTTTAATACTAAAATGTCTCTCTGTTTTCTTTACTGTAATTATGTTATAATTAGTGATTTTCCACTAATTAGCTAACATTCCCATTCATCTCGGTCAATTAAAGACACTTCGTTAATTAAGTATTCTCGTCCCCCGTCCTAGATGCCAATTAACGTCAATTTGTTAGTTATAACCCTCTTTTAATTAATTAATTAACCATTATTAGTTAATTAAGTCTTTCAATCTTGTATTTAATCAATAAATCTTCTTATTGATAAAATCCCCCTTTCAAACCCTTCAAATTCTATGAATCTCCCCATAAATCATCTTTAAATGGTTTCCATAAGCTTAACTTAGTTTTTTAATTAATCATAGTTGATTAATTAAACACTCTCGAACTCCCATGAGTTGCTAATCACTAATTAATCTCTTCTAATCATACTTATCCCTTTCTAATTCTACATTCACTTTATCCCACATTTATTAGGTTGCAAGCTTCTCCCAAAATGGAAAGCCATATAAGAAGCCTAATATACCTTGTCCAAACTTGCACCATGTCCTTGACAAACATTATACTTAAGATAAAACATTTCATGTTATTGGAAGGCTTGTTAAATCCCCCCCCTTTTCTACTTGTCAAAGAGCAGTAAGAGAAAACTTTAAAATGACAATTAAGATCTCTTCCTCTTGCTTGAGAAATCCTTAGTCGTGCGTGGTCTACATTCGGCTCACTAAGGAAGTATCTACAATCTAAAGCACATCCAAATATCAAAGCGAGGTTTGCATTTAATGTTAGATTTATGTTTTATGTAAGTTAATTAGCTTTTCTGTTTGCTTTATCATGATGTATTAACTTGAATTTAACTAGATTAGGATCTACTTGTGTTAGGTTCTTTCAATTAACTTAGTTTAAAGTTTTAACATGCATACATTTGGAACGTCTGGTGGGACAGTCATTTGTCTCATGCATTTTCATTTATTTTTAGCATGTCCGGTGGGATGCATGCGTTATTGTCTTGGTTCACGCGCCTACGTTAGACTTCTCCCTGGATGCATGTGCTAGCGTCCTCATTCACACGCTTGCGTTCATCTTCACACGCTAGCGTATTGGTGTATGCACTAGAATAATATATAAATTTTTAATTTTCTTCAAATTTTCTCAAATTTCCCGAAAGTTTCAATTCCGATTTTCAATTTCCTGCTGTTTTACATACAATTCTGATTCTAATCTATAGGTTGTTTGCTTAAAGTAGTGCTAACACTTGACATATTTGTTTAAAGTTTCATTTATTTTGATTTGGTCAACACCACGTATGTTCATCTCTTGCGCTCTCAAGCGACCTTGAGAATCAGAAACAAATGCGATCATTAATATTTTTCTAATATTATGGTCCATGGAAAATTAATAATCGTTTGTGTAGGACCTTTGCGAAATTGGAAAACATTTACCACACAAAATCAAACAAACAAAACTACTATCAAAGTTTGTATACAGGTTCCTTCTTCAAAAGATCGAAATCACACTTTTCTAAATGAAATAAAATGAATAAAATGCATTATATTTGTAGGTTCAGATAAGGGTAATACCCGTCCTCTTTAACTATGGGAAGTGCTTGGGCTTAAGCCCTTAAAATCATTGTTGAGGAATACCACAGGAACCCAAAAGTAGTTGGCACATTGAGAGAACTGATCAACGAAACGAGAAGTGTGTTAACACCTATTTGACTAGTAAAACCCATGAGGAATACCAAATATTGTCTGTGGTCACCACCCCATTTGTATAGATTGTGGGACATAGTTCGTATTCATGATTTTATTCTGGTATGTGTACTGGTTTAGACAAATAATGGTGAGTGTGCATCTAAAATCCCTAGGAAGCTATTTGGCATTGGGCCAACCTTATCCTATCTTATTTGTGTGTATTAAACCTTCATACAAAGAAAAACTTTGTCTGAGTTATATCCCTGTTTTCGCACAAAGTAAAAATTTGTCCAAGTTGTGTTGTGTACTTTTTCATCACAAATCATACTTCTTTCATAGTTTTGGATTCATTTATCAAAATGAACAATTTGAAGTGTTGCCAAAATTTCAACAACCATTTTGACGCTCACACATAACACTTGTTTTCCAAACTTGCTTCATTGTCAAAATTGCGTCGTTATGATGTCTGTTTTCCTTATAATCCCTTTGGAATCTCACAAAAATTTCCAAATCTTCATAAAATGCCTGGTTTACAGCCATTACGTTGCTCGTATTGACATGGAACTTCCTTCACTATGAAGTTCAATAAAACAATTTAGGTTTAGGCATTTAAATTAAACGATGCCAACCATGACTAGATATCTAACGGCTCCTCATGTTACTTCAATAGGGAACCCGTTCTATCTTACACTTCCCAACCTTCTTCTCCCAATCAATTCTATCCACGAACCAATCCTCCTCATACTCCCGACTTTCGTTCACTCAACTTTCTTCTATGGAATAATCAGTCACCTAAGCGACTTCTTCCTCCATTAAGATCCATGTCAATCCAAACTCCTCTAATCAAACACACAATTTGACCCCTGCATCACAATTCATTCTCTTTCCACAAGATCTCCTACTTCTATATTCACTATGCCATCTTATAAATAAACCAATACCAACCTATCCTAAATCCACATCTAATTGTGATCTAATTCAAGTCTTGAGACATCTGAATATGAATCTCCTTCGTCTCTTGATTCATCTTCTTCTACCAATCAAAGTCCAATCTCTCTTCGACCCTCGGGTCATTTCAATCATGCCTTATTCTATCCTCAATAATCCTCTAAAGATCGATGTTTGCCTCCATGTCAAAAAATTAACAAGCAACGACGTGCCAAGATATCTTTTTAACACAGTAGTAAGTCCCTTGGTGGAAACAATAAGGGCAAAACAATCCATTCCCATTATCTCCATCATGAGATAACTTTGGGATTTGAAACACTTGTTGGATCTCTTCCTTCAAATAAACCCTCTATCATCAATCAACAAGGACCTCCTCTTATCCTCCCATCATCACATTGCCCATTACATAGTGAAACACTTGGGTCTATCCTTGATCCATCTCCTAATCATTCCTTGCATATCACATCCTCTCAATCACAATCAATCCATGGGCTACTTCCTTCTAGCCCGTGATCTTCTATCCTTGGGCTACCTCCTAGTAGCCCGTTACCATCAATTCATGGGCCACCTCTTAGTAGCCCATTATCTTCTATTCTTGGGCCACCTCCTACTAGCCCATTGTCCTCTATCCTTGGGCCACCGCCTAGTATCCAATTACCATTAATTCTTGGGCCACCTAGTAGCCCATTACCATCAATTCTTGGGCCACCTCCTAGCCCGTTACTTTCTATCCTTAGGTCACCTCTTACTGGCCCATTCCCTTCAATCCTTGGACCATATCCTATTCGTCCATCATATCCTCCCTCTATTAACAACTGTGGAAAGCCCACCATCATCCCTAACACTCCTATCATCAATCCTAAACATTCACTTTCTTCTCCCATTTCTCAGGATCAACGAAACCAAACATTAGATTGTATGAAGCACAAATAAGTTCTTTATCAAGCTAAAATAGAAAATCTAAGGAGCTCCAAAGCTCAAAATAAATCCAAAAAACACAAATCCAAAGCACCAAAGTGATTCAAAAATCAAAACAAATGCAAACATCAAGTATGGAAAAAAGTGCAAAAATCTATGCATAGGGGACTCAAGCTACAACAAACAAAATCCATATTACAAGATAAGTCACAATCACTTATCAAGTATGATCTCACCACGATCATGAAGATTGGAGACAATAACACTCTGGATAAGAAAAAAATCCTAGTCTCCCTCATCAAAGAAATCACAAACATTGTTGTTGAATCCTATCACATTGAGTGACATTGTTAGTCCCAAACTTCTACTCCATCATGTCCTTTTCTTCATACCATATCGTGGATCCTTTTCCTCATATCTATCCTCATTTTCATTCATTTCAATCGTCTCCCTTGATGCTCGAGAAAGTCCTCTCTTCACGGTTTCCCTTCACAAAACCGTCAAAAATCTAAAAACACTATAAAATCTTCAAAAATCCAAAAATAAAAACTATTAAAACTTTACAAAAAATCAAAGGTACAACATCAGACATTGCAATAATGTATTGCATACACATGGATGTTATTTCATTTTCTTTCCATTCCTTTGAAAATCACTCATCATGCTCATCCCTTCGATGATCTTTTGGTTAGTCTATTTTCTCTAATTGAGCGACATTTATCTCTATGGTATCTATTTGACCTTGGTCCTTCATTACCTTGGTAAATTAAAGAACGATTGACCTCTTAGAGATCCTATCACTATCATATGTTTAATAAACTTGTCGCGAAGACCTTTGCACGTAGTTGTTGACATTGGCCAATGTTGTCATCACAATCACTTCCACATCAAGCCATCAGTGGTTCTAAACCCCTTGTCAAAACAATTGAGAGAGATAATTCTTTTCTTCAGAAAGCAATAAAAATCAATAAAAAATTAAAAGCAAAATAATTTATATATAGAACACTCTTTGGGGGTATTTCCACTATCTCTATCGGGGCTATGAATGCCTGACTAGCAGTAGAGAAATGATGTGACTAGAATCAAATACATCTCTATCGGGGTGATGGATGCATGGATGGAAATGAAGCAATGTATGATGCTCCTTTCACCCTCCATTCACTAATAAACTATCAAAATTAATCATTCCTACACATTGGATAGTTTGTCTTAACTTATTGCCTATCAAATCTTCACTTTAAGAGGAAATTAATTTTCACGTGCACACACTGGATCTCGATGACAAAACAAGACTAATATGTAACTAGGTGTTGTTTGGACCTTATTTAGACTCTTGCTTTAGTCCTTATTTTGTCTCACAATTTGTGTCTTCGAATCATCACTTTTTCATCGCCAATCTTCTGGTTACATTTTTCATATCCTTTTATAGCATTCACATTGTTCTTATGCTTAGTTCAGAACATACATGTGTATAAGTTTCCTTTTACCATGTCTGAGGGAAACTTTGTTCCCTTTCAATAAAAAATCTCGTCCTTCCTAGCTCTTCATTGGCTTGAGTTCATCATCTTGTTGAACCTATCCCTCATGGCCTTGATATACCTTAGCCTATTTTTGTACAGATGTGTGGGAATTTTTGCTCGTATATTCTCACCTCTCGCTGGGGGTATCTCAGTGCTTGGTTTTTCATGTACATAGTTTTGGAAAAACTCCAAAATCCAAAAACATTGTAAAACCTTCAAAAATCCAAAAACATTGGTAAAACATCAAAAATTCAAAACATTTACAATATCTCAAAATCCAAAAACATTGAAAAACTCAAAAACACTAAACATTAGAAACTATCCTACAAAACATCTTACTTTAGTGTTTTCTTGTTTTAGTGCACGACATGCGGATCATATTGTGATCTTCTTTCATCACCAAAGCTTGTTTGCTTGCTATGTATGTCTTCCCGACATATATCATTTCTCGAGGCAGTTTGATAGGGCACATTTACTTGTTCATGGTATGTCATTCATTCAATCCCTTGCATGTATCCTTGCTTGGGGCATCATATTAATTCTTTTCTTATAACTCAAACATTTGGGCATCGAAGCTGGATAACAAAAACATTAGTACAATTGTCTTAAACCTTGCTTGTTTAAGTTTTTTTGTTTATGCATGTTTGTTTGTTTACTTTTTTGTATTCCATTGCTTATGTGTTTTTCTTCGAGCCAGTCCCTTTAGCATTGCGCAAAAAACAATATTACGGATTTCATGTCATTTTACCCTTTTTGTCGTATGCTTACATCGACTAAAAAGATACTTCCGAGCCAAAGTGTACATACGCTATGCTACGATATTTCCTTTCACTCTCCATCGTCTCCCATGTTCTAACTAACATTCCTTCTCACTAACCTTTTCTATTTCTTCTAACTTACTGAAACATAATTCTCACAATGACTTGTTCCTTATCCTCCCTCCCTCCCTCCCTTCTTTCACCCTCGTCGTGCACTAGCATCAAAATCTCTCAAATTGAACAATGGACAACCAAGTCAAGTTCAAATACCTGCTGCCACGAAGGGATTTTCTATCGTTGTAATGATTCTTCTCTTCTTTTCAAGCGTCAATCAAACTCTTCTATCACCCTGCCGACACTCAAGGGGGCATCTTCCATCCTACTAATTATTCTTCCACCCTTACAAAATACAATTGTCTATTATCTTTGAAGTGGCGTCGCTCTTGCTACACCACATCAAAGAGGGATAGCTATAGACACCTAAATTCAACCACACAATTTTAATACTAAAATGACGCTGTTTGTGTTCTTTATCGTCATTTCATTATAATTAGCAATTTTCACTAATTAGATAACATTCCCCTTTGTTTCATTTAATTAACGACACTTTGTTAATTAACTAGTCTTGTCCCCCATCCTGGATGCCAATTAACATCATTTTGTTAGTTATAATAATCTTTTAATTAATTAATTAACCATGATTAGTTAGTTAAGTCTTTTAATCTCATAGTTAAGAAACCTTTCCCGAGATGGGAGGAAGAAGTTCTTAAAAGTTTTGCCCACAGTACAATGGAGATCAAAAGACAAAGAATTCACACTAGATGGACCAGATTGAAGAACAATGTGGTTAAGCTAAATTTCGATGGGGTGTTAAAAGGGAATCCAAATCCTAATGGGGGGGGGGGGGGGAGGGATCATTAGAAGCAATGATGGTGTTTGGATTTTTGCCTATGCTGGTCCATTAGGGAGACAAACTAACAATATGGTGGAGGCTAGAGCTCTTATGTGTGGTGTCAATTTGGCAAAGGATAGAGGGATAAAAAATATATAGATTGAGGGGGATTCCCTTATTATTGTTAATGCTCTTAACAATAAAAATACTATTAATTGGACCTTAATGAATGTTCTTTGTGATGTCATGGAAATTTTAAAAGTTTATGAGAAGATTTCAATTAATCATACCCCGTGTCAAGGTAATACATGCGCGGATAAGTTGGTAAATTTCAGCGTACAAAGCCATGATTACAAAATATAGAATAAAAGTGATGATTTTCCCCCAACAATTACTGATGCAATTGGTAGAGATAGACTACACTAAAATTGATGATTCTTGCATGAGTGAGCATTGGTATCACTTGAACTGAGACAACTTACTTAAGGGGAGCAATTTTAATTGTCTCGATGTTTCGAAAGGGGTTTTGAACTTTAGAAGTCAGAGCGGGTGGAATAGGTTCTGCATTGTGAATATGGGTGGCGACAGTATCAGGGTTGAGCCAGCGAGTCAAAGCATCAAGGCTTTCAATTGGCCTTTGTGGAAAAAGCTCAGGATTGGGGGTTTCTGCAATTTAATCTCCAAATTGCATGGTTACGATCCTTTGCCATCGAAGGATTTTGGTATGGCTTGGAAAGAGGTAAAGTTTATGGTGAGAGGTATGGAAATTGAAGTCACTGAGAGCACCATTGTCCAAGTTACGGAGATGCAGACGGAAGGGCTCAATATTTTTAAAGAGAGAACCCACAGGGGACATGAAATTGAGATGTTTTTTGTGGGTAAGGAAAGGTGCTCCTTTTTCATTGATGACATATCTAGATCTTGTATTTCGGGCATCTGGAAAGAGGTGTGCCTCTAAATAATGAAGTACATTACTTTGTAGGGAAAATACCGTAAAATTTACACACATCATCTGCCTTTCCTTAACATGTTTAGACACAAAATCATGGTGAGCATTACATTTTTCCTTTTCATTTCGCTGAATGGTTCTTTGAAGGCATTCCAGAAGGACAAGGTGAAGATGCCTCTGCATGAAGGGCTCATCCTTTTGATGTACGAGAATGGGAAACCTATCACTGCAATTTCCCTGAAAGATAAGGATGAGGAGGAGGACATAACCTTGGTGGAATGCATCACCAAGATGAGGGCCGATAAAATGTCTAGGTATAGGAATGCTGTGGAGGACGAAGGCTCGGAGAAAGGTGTGGAAGGCAAAGGTGAAGCAAGCACTTCCAGGAACAAGGGTATTGACAATGGTGACAAGGATCTTGAGGGGTTGATTAACAAGGTTCAGTATTTGGAAAGAGTTATTCAGGCGATGGAGGAGACAAATGTTGGCTATCGGGAAACCATGATGGAAGTCATTCGAGCTTACAAACAAATTTGTTTAGCCTAGGTGAAGTCCAAACAAAAGATTATTGTACTAGAGACACATGTCAAATATTTGAGCGACAAGATGGACGTGATGGAGGAGGGTACAAAAAAGAGGAAGTTCAATTTGTGTATCAACAACTCTGAGGAAGAACTGGAAGAAGATATGACTGAGATGAGAAAAGAGGAGGGACTCAACAAAGATAGTCCTGCTGACAACATGGAAGTTTCCCCTAAAATTTAATTGATCTTCTGGTCCTAGACTGTTGGTGGGAGTTTTCCGAACTATCTCAGCTTGGTTTTTTCTGGCTATTTCGTTTTATACCTCTAGCTTTTTGGTCATGGTCCTGGATTTTCATTGTAAGAGTTAAGCTTGTTTAACTCCTATCAAACCTTTCTATCTCTTTTTTTGCTAGGTGTTTTTTGCTCCTTTATGATATTCCCTCCTTTGTAAGGCCCTTGGGAACCGATCCCTGTTTTTACCTTATCTAATAAAAAATATTTAATCAATAAACCTTTTTATTGGTTAAACCCCCTTTCAAACGCCTCAAATTATACTAATCTCCCCTAAATCATTTCCAAAGGGTTTTTATGAGTTTAAATTGGTCTATTAATTAATCCTAATTGATTAATTAAACCCTTCCAAATTCCCATAAGATTTTAATCACTAATTAATATCTTCTAATCATACTCATCCCTTTCTAATTCTACATTCACTTTATCCCACATTTATTAGGTTACAGACTTCTCCTAAAATGAAAAGCTATATAAGAATCCCAGTACACCTTTTCAAAACTTACACCATGTTCTTGATAGACATTATACTTAAGAAAGATAATTTCATGTTATTGGAAGGCTTGTTAAATCTCTCGTCCTTTTCTACTTGCCAAAGAGTAGTAAAAGAAGAATAAAAAATGACGGTTAAGCCATACTTGATAAAATATCTTCCTCTTGCTTGAAAAATCCTTGGTCGTGCACGGTCTATGTTCGGATCACTAAGGAAGTATCTACAATCCAAGCACATCTAATTATCAAAGGGAGGTTTGCATTTAATATTAGATTCATGTTTTATGCAAGCTAATTAACTTTTGTTTTTGCTTTATTATGATGTATTAGCTTGAATTTAACTAAGTTAGGATCTACTTGGTGTAAGATTATTTCAATTAACTTTGTTTAAAGTTTTAACATGCATACACTACATGTAAAAGTAGTAACGAATCAGTTAATCACAATTTTTTCACTGTCCTTTTTCCACCTCTCTTTGGAGTTTATTCTTTAAATTTATGGATGTCAAGTGGGTTTTGTTGAATAATTTTATCCTAGCTTGGACTCATTGGATTTCAACTTACAAACATAATTTCATCTAAAAGATTTGGACCATCTCTTTTTCTCACATCAAATGACAGGTTTGAAAAACAAGAAATACGAGGATCTTTGAAGATAAAGGTTTGAAATATACTCGCCTCTTCAAAACTATGGTGGGTGAAATTAGGGAAAATATTATTAATTTTAGACCTCTTAAAAAGCAAAGGTTTAGTCATGTTGAAATTAAGATTTTTCAGAAATGGAAAATCTCTTAGTTCTCTTTTCTCTATAAAAAGCGTTGATCGATAGCACTCAAATTAAGTGGCTCCCCTCTCCATTGGGTTTGTGAAAATTAAACTTCGATGGAGCATCTAAGGGTAACCCTAGGAGAGATGGTGGTGGAGGTTGTATATGGGATAATAAAGGTAGTGTGATCACCGCATATGCTGGTCCTATGGGAGTTTAGACTAACACTTATGCGGAATCCATTGCTTCCATATGAGGAATTAGACTTGCGATGAAATTTTTTTCTAACATAACTATTGAAGGGGAATCGATGAATATTATGAAGTGCCTCAAGGATAATACCCTTGCTACTTGGACCATGAAAGATATCATTGAAGATGCTAATTTATTACTATCGAGATTTTCCAATATCATCATATAACATACTTAAAAAGAAGACAATAAGGATGCAAAACACTTTGCTAACTTTGGTGTTAATGATGAATATAATATGATTTGGCTTAGTAGGGGGGAGATCCCCATAAATTTTTGTGCTATTATACATAACAAAGAAGATAATATTAAGTTATATCCTTTTTATTCTCCTTAGTGGAAAAGACTGGGATTCTATCTATCACACATTTTAATTAATGAGGGGGAATGCATCACGAGTGTTTTGGGTTTATTTTGGCTTTAGAACCCACATTTCTTTGATATCCCTATCAATAATACTATTAGTAGCATTTCTCTCACTCTTTGGCGTTTCTGGAGTCATTCTTTCCCTAAAATTCACTATAAAGACAAGTGTGAGAGGATTACTGTGGGGATGATATCTGCCAGGTTGAACCTATTTACAATGAAGCTTGGAGGCTTGACTATGAGCTTTGGAAAATCTTAAATGAGGGGTCTTCTGTAACTTCGTGGAGAAAGTTAGGAGTCATGATACCCACATCTCTATATAATTTGTAAAGCATTGGAACAATAAAGTGGCCACTTTTAAGGGTAGCTCCTACGAAATCAATGAAGAGATGATACCTAGGGTTACTAAGCTCTAGATGGAGGGCCTTAAATATTATAAAAATTTGTTTGATCACATGGAAGAGGAAAGGAAATTTTTTGAGGGCTTCGAAGCTCTTGTGCATGGCAAAGGTGGATTTCAGAGGAAATCTCTGCCTTAACCTTTTGATGACGTGGGATTGCTCCTTATGAAGTTCATCACTCTGGAGGGATGGTATCAGGTAATGCACTATTATCATCTGGTGTTGCTCAATCATTTTTACCACCATGTTTAGGTGAGTTTCCCCCTTTATATCCTCCATTTTCTTGAACTCTCCATGAAGGTGGTCTAATGGGGAAAGAAGGTATTTCCACTTCATCAGTCCATCATTCTGCTGATCTGTAAACACTTTGAACATTCCAACCCCATTCTCTATCCCCTTCTTCTTCCCTTGGATGGGGACCCCTACTCTCCTCATGAGGATGGGGCTTCCAAAAAAAATCCCAGAGATGACCCCACCTGCAGAACTTTACACAGTCATGCCGCTAAAGCTAAGGATACTGGAGGTGATTCTTCCACCCCAAGGATGGTGAGGGTGAATTGGTTGTGTTTTACCTTCTTTGCTTTGGTAACACTGCTGCATTGGGAATTCTAAAGGAAATGTTTCAAACATCCGTGCTGAGCTTTACCTTCATATGGATATGATCAATTGGATAAGAAAGGCCATTCATGTTCTAAGGAATAGGGCCATGGGGTGCAAGCTTGATGTGGAGGGTAGTAATATGGATACTAATTACAAGGAAGATCTTACCAATAGGATCTCCTTATTGGAGAAGGAGATGGGGGCCATCCGAAACAAACAATGTGCCATAGTCTTCCTGTACAAGGATATTATGGAATTTCTCGCTCTTCAAGCTTCCCAAGCCGGTTTTGATAAGAATGCTCTTCCCTTCAAGGGTGATAAAAAGGACATATGAAAGGCCCTAGAAAATCTCAAGTGTGGAGACCCTAATGGGTATATTTATAGGAATATTCATAAGGGCCTAGAGAATCGAAAGAAGGATTTTTTAGAAACCCTCAAGTAGTTATGTGTTGTTTTTTTATTATCCCCTTTTGGAGTTGTTTTTATGTTCTGGTTGGGGTGCTTTTGTTGCAGATTGGATTTTTTTTGTTTTTCTCTGGTTGGTTATATTGCTAAATTTGGGTTTCAGACCTCTTTTGTACATGGGTAGAGTCCCAACCAAAAAACACCCCTTTACACTTATCTAAAACATATGATATGTCTAAAATTAATAATGTCTATGAGAATCATATTGAAAAAATAATTTATATTATGAAAAAATGCATCATGATGAGCTTAATGATGTAGATCTTGAGCAAGTAGAAGTGATTTTCAATTATTTTAAAAGAGTTTAAAAATAATTAGAGGTCATAGATACTTTCCCTAGTTTAATCTTAAAGGAAAAGCGTGATAAGGAAACCATATCCAAGGAACCACACAAGGAACCTTTGAATGATAGTGATCCTTTTTCTATAGGATCGGATCGTACGATAGGTGCTAATACCAATGATCTTGTCATTTCTACTAATCATGTGTCTATACATATGGCTACACAAGTGATGCTTACACCTAGTATACCCACTATGTGAGTACCACAATATATTCCTTAAAAACCTATGATTTGTCCAACATAAGATACACAATATTATTGCACGCTCTAAGCCTATATCACATGTGACATTATTTATTCCAAATTTATCCATGACTACTAATCCTAGTAACTAAGCTCTCATACAACATCTTTTATATCTCCAAGCTAAGCATGCTCAAAAATAACAAAGGCCCAATAGAGTAGGCCATACCACAAGTTCTCAACATTATTACATAACCCTCTGGCCATATATATTTCCAATTATCCCCTACTTATAGGGTTTGTTGCACCTAAGTTTACACATTTAGTGGTAAAGGTGATCTAAAACATCTTAGAGCCTTTCATGCAACATGTCAGGATTATATAGGTAATGATAATTTAATAAAAATCTCTTTCCTATAAGCCTAAGGACTATGTCTTGAGTTAGTTTTACAAGCTTACTATTGAGTTAGTACATAATTTCAATGCTTTGGTCAATAAGTTGTCGGTCCAATTTTCTATCAACATTAGAGAAAGTATCCTATGCTCAAATTACACAACTAAAGAAAGGACCTAATATGAGCATTAATGACCATGTATATTGCTAAGACCATGATTAAAAAATGGAAAATCCTATTGTTGATAAATAACTACAAATACATATTCAAATGAATCCTTGTTCTAGTACTCCACGAGTCTATTGCATTCAAATGATATCGATGTTTTGACAAACTGTGCCATATAATCAAAGACTGTGAAGTCACCCATATTATAATAAACAAGTTAAAGTATGGACGAAACCATCCCACATATTCCAAGAAAAGTACCTTTTGAAGCTAAGCATAATAATACAAAAAATGAAGCTAAGACAATAGTATGTGTAGTTTCACACCCCACTAAAAAGCTTATCCTTTCTTCTCCCCAAAATAGACTATTTACATGGTTATATTAACCCACTCATAAAGTTTTACAAAGATTACCAAAGTTCAACCTTTTTTCCCTTCCTCAACCTATGAAGATCAACACAAAGCCACAACCTAAGAAATTTTATAGCAACAAATATTATGACTAGCATAAATGTACATGACATTCAACCAAGAGATGATTTTCCCTAAAACAAGGTCCAAGATCTAAATGACAACAACACTATTGAGCTTAACGATAATAGAACACCCATTAATGATTATGAATTCATCATTCAAAGATTAATATTTTACAAATCTATTGAAAAACTACATGGTACAATGATGTACAATGCACACCCTCCACCATCTTCTTACACTTCTAAAACTAATGAGGTTCATCTTATAGACCTCCTTATTAGTACAATTATTAACAAGCCAATGTGATGATCTATGATTAGATTTGATGACTATAAAATTATTAACAATGATACTACCAATGTTCCTTTGTTCATACATACTCTCATTGATTTGCACCACATACAAAATATTATGGTGGACAATAGGACAAGTGAAAAAATATGTATTATGACACTACTTACTACTCTTGGGTAAAAAAAAAAAGATTTGAGTGGTATAACAGACACACCAAAAGGATTCAATGGGAAACATTAAAACACTCACAGGATCATTATGTTACCCACGTACGGTAAGAGCTATGAATATTACTACACATATCTTAGTTTTTCCCAACAAGGGTGAATTCAAAACACTTCTAAGAATCCTACGGGTACACAAGGTACACACAATCCAATATTCATTACATAAATAATTGAAGTTTGTCCACAACAAAAATGTTGTTAAAATTCAGGTGTTCCATATGAGTCATTTAGCAAGAGACATTCACTTTTATGATTTCACATCAACCTATTATGTGACCCACGTGTAATTTCTGCAACCAATTTGGACTTCAATACGATGATAACCAACCTGTTGAGCACGAATATGACATCTCCAATTCTTAACATCTACTGAAACACATTATTAGTAACCTATTTGAGTTCAATGTACATTACCTAGTTCAACAAGACCTATGATAGTCTTACAACAACCTTGCAAATTCTTTCCACAAAGAACACTGATCCATTCTTCTAGCATACAAAAACTCCATAGGTTACTATTTCTACTTGAGCTATGCATCACATAAATGATTATACTGACCATATTGACAATTTAGGATATTTTACATCCCACGACCATTTCCCAAATTCAGATAGTGACCTATGTACTTCACCTCATCGATAAAAAATGATAATTGTGCCAATCAATACAAGGCACACACTTGAGCATTCCCTTGATTGGATAATAGGTTAACACTCATAACCTATCTTCATATCATAACTGGGATGAAATTTATTATACAAAATATATTATGGATTGCTTCCTCGTTCACCCTCCATTGAGATGACTAATTAACCATTGCAGTCTTCTATTATTGTACAAATGTGTACATATGCCATTACATAGAGCATTCTTCTAGCCCTTGAATTTGAATTGATCACTATATTGGCCCTTTTCCACTTGATATATTATCCCATTTGAAACAATCATACTAGCTATTTGAAAATGACACGTGTATACACACCCCTTATAGTAGTATGGATTTATTAGACATACCTAGAGGCATGTTCCACCTTGATGTGGTAAACTAATTTTCCACCTCTCCATACTGAATTTTCTTTCATTATGGCATACATTGAGCTTACATGATCAAATATATTCTATGCATAAACGTATTATAACCTTATCACATATAATGAGTATCTCCCATTGGGGGAATGCACCTATTTTTATTTCTACACAAATTACCTTAGTATATGGCTTCTCTATTCACACTTGCACCTATACTGTGGGCATACTATTTCCCCCATTCTCCCAAGTATGTTTTCGACATCGCATGTAACACACTAGGATTTGAAGGATGCTATTGGATATATATAACATTCCCATTCTTGTATTTCACAACCTTGTCCCTTGGCCTTCCCTAATTGATTGATGTGTGCTAATAATAATATTTCAACAAAGAACAAAAAATTCAAATATGTACACAATAAATAACCAATACTTATGCATGCCATGCTTTAATTGGAACACATGATTACCTGATGTCATTTTTTCATATATGGTGACATACATATATCCTCTTTATGACCATGATTTTCATGGGATATACATGTTATATATGAGATATATACATAAAAAATGCATGACATTGTTCATTCACAAGAAAACTTTCCAGCTTTTCGACATGCCTATATTGGGGCCATATTGACACACTTATTAGGTTATATATTTATATTCTAGTCTGTTGATTATATCGAACTACTTCGAATAATGATAAACAAATTGCTCTTGTTAATACATTAGAGTGCTATGGATAATGTGTTTTGTTGTACTATATGATGTCATTGATTGATTATGAAAATACAATTGCTCATGCTAACTTATTACTAATAATTATGAAACTTATTCTATACATTTATGGATTAATTATATGTTGTGTGATCCATGTATGTGCATGCTA
Organism: Taxus chinensis; assembly: GCA_019776745.2. Classification (NCBI taxonomy): domain Eukaryota; kingdom Viridiplantae; phylum Streptophyta; class Pinopsida; order Cupressales; family Taxaceae; genus Taxus; species Taxus chinensis. Next base: position 262,064,282 of record CM034151.1, on the reverse strand, counting down.
CATTGATTGAATACATGCATGTGTGGATGATGTTGTATGTCAATTATGTTGAAGGATCCTTTAATTATGACCAGGCCATGTCTAGTTGAGTGAGAGTCACGTAATTGATCATGATGTATATGCATAATTTATTCATTATGATATTGAGCGCATGCATGTATCTATATACATTTATGTGGAACTACTTGATTGTTAATATGTTCTTGGTGTTATGATTTCTTTCATGCACAATTATAATGTGTGATATCTACTTACTTTTCCATGATTGATATCATGCATCTATTGTGATCTTCACAAATAAAAACACACACACACACACACACACACACACACACACACACACACACACACACACACACACACACACACACACACACACACACACACACACACACACACACACACACACACACACACACACACACACCCACACACACACACACACACACACATGCACACACACACGCACACGCACACGCACACGCACACGCACACGCACACGCACACGCACACGCACACGCACAAGCACAAGCACATGCACATGCACATGCATAGGCACAAGCATAGGAACATACACACACACACGCACGCATGCACACACACATGCACATGCACACGCACACACACACGCACACACACATGCAAACACACACACACACACACAAACACTCACAAACTCACACACACACTCACACGCACATGCACACGCACATGCACACGCACACGCACACACATGTACACATGCACGCGCGCGCACACACACACACATACGTATGTAGAAATACACACACAAAACCACACAACAAACAACACACAACACACAACACGCAACACGCAACACGCAACACACAACACGCAACATGCAACACACAACATGCAACACACAACACACAACACACAACACACAACACACAACATGCAACATGCGTGCGCACGCGCACACACACAGAGAGCCGGAATTGATACATATCTCTATGATATTTCCATCATTATATCTTCTATGTTACTAACAAAACATTGTTATTGCTTGGATTCCATTTTTTAAATTTTCTTTAGTGCTCAAACATTTATATTATGACATATCCTATCATGATTATATACAAGATTTACATGATTATGGATTTTTATAACACATGGTGCATTTAACTAATTTTTTTGAAATGGGTAATTTTTTGGATTCATCCCTCATATGAAAGTGGGTCATTTTATGGTTTTGTTTCAAAGTTTTTGGCTATGTTAGATAGAGTATTCCACATTATGATATATATTATATGATTCAAAAGGGTCAAATATGGATTTTTAATTTTAATTTTTTATTTTTTACATATTTGAAGCATAAAACATATAATTTGGATATGAAGGCACTCGATGGAAGAATGTTTCCATAATTGGATAGAAAATAACTAGTGGACAGAGAAAGGGTAGGAGGTAGACGACCCAAATACAGTTTTAGAATGAGGGCAATGGGCTTGCTGGGAAAACATTAAATCTAACACTTTGGAAAGAGATGATGAGGATGGTGTTCCTTCCTTTGATTTTGGCCACTCCCCTTCAATGTTATTATTGTCTAACATACATATGTTTAAATACTCATGGTATATTGTTGAACTTTACTAAGGAATTGTGGATTGGTATTGTCTTAAAATTTTTAATCTACACTGATTCACCCCCCTCTTAGTGCTTGTGATCTCTAACAATTGGTATCAAAGAAAATCCTTCTAGTATAAGCTTAACATCTTTAAAGAGATCCTCTCTTCACAAGCATGGAAAAAAATCAAGCACAAGGTGGTTTATCACTGTCAAGATCACCTCTCTTCACTTGAACAAATTACACATTCTGGAGAATAAGGATGAAGACATATCTCATGTCACTTGGTTTTGACATATGGGAATGTGTTGAGAAAGGATACAATCCTCTAGCCATGCCAATTACTTCTGTAGCAGACAAGGCAAAATATGAGTGCAACTCAAGAGCCATGAATGTCATCCTATATGGCATGACTAAAAAAGAGTTTGTAAAATTAATACGTTATACAACCACAAAGGAAATTTGGACCAAGCTTCAAGGTATTTATGAAGGGGATGAAAAGGTTAAGTTAGCAAAATTACAAACCTATAGAGCCCAATTTGAGAATCTAAAGATGAAATATGAGGAGAGTATTGCAACCTACATGCATATGGTAGATGAAGTAATCGATATGATCAGAGGCCTAGGTGAGAAGCTAGAAGAATCTATTATAGTTCAAAATATCCTAAGATATTTTACTACCAAGTATGATGAAAAATTTTCAATTGTGGAAGAATCCAAAGATATGAAGACTCTAACAATGGATGAATTACAGAGAATTCTACCAGAATGTGAAATGAGGATTATAAGATCTAAGTCTATCAAGAAATAAGTAGCATTCAAAGCCAAGAAAGAGACTCAATCCAAACAAGAAAAATGAAAATCAGATTTGGAGGATGAAGTAGATGATGAGAATATTGAAGCAATGTTCGTGACAAGACTAAGAAGAGGCTTGAGTAAATATAAAGGTAAACTTCCATTCAATTTTTTTGAGTGTGGACAAGTAGGATATTTCACTGCTAAATGACCAAACAAGAATAAAGAAACTTAGTCTGATCATGATGAAGAAAGTCACAAACAGAACAAGCAAAATATGAACTTCAAGAATAAATATGGAAAGAAGAAATTATTTGAGAACAAAAGGAAATTCTACTCAAAATAAGAGTAAAGTGAATCTGATTCAATAAACTCAGGCACCTCTAAAATAGAGGATAATGAAACTCAACCTGAATGTCTATTTATGGCCATGGATGTCTCTGAAGAATGCAGTCCAAAAGGAAAGAATGTTGTTAATTATGAAGACTGTGATGGAGAAGAACCAAATGTAAATTTAGAAGAAGAAATTGTTTGTTCTCTTGAAGAATTGAAACTATGCAGGAGAAAGAATCAAAATTTGAGATGCACATTAAAAAATTATGAAGAACAAATTCACATCTTTGAGAAAAGACAAATTTTAAAGGAAGAGGAAGAAACTAATGTGCTGAAAAAACTTGAAACTCAGCTGGAAAATATTTCCAAATCTTACAAATCAAATGAGGATGAATACATAAATATGAACTCAGAATTGGAGTGACTTAATACTGAGCTGGAACAAATGAACAACAAGCTGACAATGTACGAGAAGCTAGAAAAGAGCTCAAATGTTCTAACCAATATATTGAGTAGTCAACGGGATAAAAATGAAAAATTAGGGATAGGTTTCAAGGAAGAAAGCAAAGAAATGAATCCTGCAAAGAAGGAAGGAGACAAGACTACATCAATTCCAAGCACCTTTTCTGTTGGAAATAAAGAAGTCATCAAATCCACCAAAATGAAGACTAATGCTACTAGAATAACCTATGCTATGAGGTATACACATTCATTCTATGGTTATTGCTTTTCATGTAATCAATTCAGACATAAAGTTTCTAAATGTAGAAGATATGCTAGAGGCTATAAAAGAAACTATAGCTCATCATACACTAGAATGAATTATAATGTTTTTCACAACAAATATCACAGTAAAGTTCATGTAGCTTCAACAAGTAAACAAGAACTTCCTAAACAAAAGAGATGGGTGTTTGTTGTAAAGAAATAAGCCAATAAAAGAAAAGAATCATGTTCAATAGTACAAATTTCCTTTCATGTACAAGATTAAGATAAAATCTTTTATTTAGATAGTGGTTTCTCCAGTCATATGACAAAAGATAAAAGCAAGTTAATCTCTTTATCTAACAATGCATCAAGTGGTGTCAGGTTCGGTGAAAATAATTCAAAAAACATTGTGGGAAAAGGAACTTTGAGTCTAGATAATGGCAAGATAATTACTGAGAATATTATTTACGTTGAGGGTCTCAAACACAACCTATTAAGTGTAAGTCAAATGTGCAAGAAAGGTTACAATACAATCTTTCATGAAAAAGGTTATGATATTATCAATGGAAAAAAGGAAAGAAAGTTACAAAAGCTAAACAGACCAAGAACAACATGTATGTTCTTAATGAAATAAATAGAGAAAAATTATTCACAAGTAAATTTGATTATAGTTAGTTGTGCCACAAGAGATTGTGACATGTGATCTTTGGGAATCTACTGAAATTAAGTGCAAAAGATGGTGCGAGACACATGCTAAATATTGTAAAACTAGAAGATACACTATGCAAAGCATGCTTACATGGTAAAAAAAAAGAAGATCATTAAAATCCAAGGAGTAATCTACCACTAGACCTTTGGAACGGATTCATACAGACCTTTGTGTGACTACAAGAACTGAAAACATACAAGGAGATGTGTACTTCATGTTACTTATCAATGACTACACCAAAATGACATGGATATCTTGTTTGAAGCACAAATCAGAAGCTTGGGACAAATTCAAATCCTTCAAGAAACTAGTAGAGAATGAGAAGAACATTGAAATCAAATGTTTAAGATCAGATAAAGGTGTATAATTTTGGTCCAATGAGTTCAATGAGTTCTGTGAAGACCATGGGATTAGAAGAAAATTCGCAGTAGCCAGGACACCTCAACACAATGGGCTTATTGAAAGAAATAACATGAATATACAATAAATGGAAAGAACTATGTTAAATGAATATAAAATTCCTAATAGATATTGGAGTGAAAAAATCTACACAATGGTATACATTATAAATAGTGCCCAATTGATAATAAACAATGACAAGACACCCTATGAAATTTTGAAAAACATGCCAGCCAATGTAAAACACATTAGAGTCCTTGAAAGTAAATGCTACATCAAAAGAGATGAAGATAACTTGGGAAAAATTGACTCAAGGTGTGATGAAGGCATATTTCTTGCTTACCCAGTAGTTAGTGTAACCTATAGATGCTACAATAAGAGGTTGCAAAAAATTATCGACAACACAAATGTAAAGGTTGTTGAGTCTTATCCTACCAAATCTAGCACTCATCTCAATGACAATCATGAAAATAAAGAAGATTAGAAATAGAAAGTACACATGAAGAAGTAGAATAAGTGGAAGAAAGACAAGACACCAAGACACTCTCATGAAAAGTCAAGAGGGATCATCCAACAAACTAGATCGTTGGAAATAAAGAAGGCAACATTCTCACAAGAAGAAGACTAAGAGATCAACATAATCATGAAGACATAAAACTTGTATCCATGATAGAATCTAAGAATGTTGTATAATCTTGCAAGAATCAACATTGGGTGGATGCAATGAATGAATAACTTGATCAAATTGAAAAGAATGAGACCTGAGGGCTTGTACCAAGACCAAAAGACAAAAATGTGATAGGAACAAAATGGGTAGGGAGAAACAAATTGAATGAGAAAGGAGAAGTGACAAGAAACAAGGCAAGAATGGTGGGAAAAGGCTATGCACAAATGGAAGGAATTGAATTTTATGAAACGTTTGCACCAGTGGAAATGATGGAAGCAATCAAATTATTTCTAGCATACGCGGCTTACAAGAAAATCATAGTTTTCTAGATGGATGTTAAATTGGCTTCTCTCAATGGTTATCTAAATCAAGAGGTATATATTGAATAATATGATGGATTTTCTCTAAATGATGACAAATATTATGTGTGTAGGTTGAAAATGGTCTTGTATTGACTTATACAACATCCTAGAGCTTGGTACAACAAACTCGATTCATACCTCATTGAGCAAAAATTTAGAAAAGGTGTTTCTAACACTAATCTTTATATCAAAGAAGAAGGATATTATATTCTCATTTTCATTATGTATGTGGATGATATTATATTTGGAGGAAATCATGATAAGATGACATATGAATTTGCTGATATGATGAAAGAAGAGTTTGAAATGTCTATGCTTGGGGATCTCTCATTCTTTTTGCGCTTAAAAATCAGTCAGACAGACCAAGGTATCTTCATATCCCAAACCAAATATATTAAAGAAATTATCAAAAGGTTAAGGATGGAAGAATGCAGACCTATAGAAACACCAATGGAAGTAGGATACAAGCTGAGAAAAGATGACGAATCAGCTAAAGTAGAAAAGACTTTGTATAGATCCATGATAGGAAATCTACTCTACTCAACTGCATCAAGACCTGATATTATACAGGTTGTGGGTTTAGTTGGCATATTTCAAGAAGATACAAGAGGATACTGAGATACCTCATGTGAAATCTTGAATATGGTCTTTGGTACCCCAAAATAAATGATTTCAACATGAAAGCATACACTGATGAAAATTGGACATGAAGCATTGATGATAGGAAGAGTAAAAGTGACGGTGCATTCTTTGTTGGAAATTTTCTAGTATCTTGGTTGAGCAAGAAGAAATCATCAGTGGCACTCTCAACATGTGAGGCAAAGTATATAGTTTCCGCAATGTGCTATACTCAAGTTCTTTGGATGAAATAGACATTGGGAGATGATAAGGTAAAATCTGATAGCCCAATTCCTTTTGTCTATGATAGTACTAGTGCAATAAGTGTCTCGAAGAATCCCGTGCTTCACTCAAAGACCAAACATATACCAATTATATATCACTTCTTGAGAAAAAAATTGAATGACAGAAAACCATTCTTTAGTATGTGAGCACAAAAGATGAAATTGCAGATATCATGAAAAAAAACTACCAAAATAAATTGTTGACCTAAAACCCCAACACGATTTTGAGGCTTAGGAAATTCAAACTTAGCTATGGATGTACTCGGGAAATACACCACATCTACTCTAAGAACTGAAATATAAAGGAAATCATATAGCATATTTCATCGCAAACTCCAATATTTATTCATTTATCAATAATGATGACATCATACATTCTTCTCATTCTATATTATCTATTCTAACTCTCGTATAAAATATCTCAAAATGGCACTCACACATATATTTTTCATGATGCACCCATATACAATACATTAGTTACAATAAATACACACAACATAATTGATTCCAAAAGACACTTCTTTTGAATCATGCCTCTATCGGCTTCTGTCTGATATGTCTTCATTTCACGGCTTTACGTCAGATTTCACAGCTATTTTCAGTGTTACGTGGCTTTTCCTAGTCTTTGGCAGTTTCCTCCATATTTTGCAGCTTTACTTATTTCATCATGACCTTCTTTGTTTATTGTGGCTTCTTCCTTTGTCCCACGACTTCGTTATTTTACTCGCAGCTTCATTTTTCCTTTCGAGGTTAGCTCTATCTCTTCGCAGAAATCTCCATACTTTGGGAGCTTTACTCTTATGCTCGTGGTGTATCCAAAAATTGATGAAGAGCCTTTTCAACATCATCCCTTTGCTAAAACTTTGTCTTTTCCTCAAGAAAACAAAGGATGAATAACCTTTTTTCACCTTCAAAAATTTCCTTCAAAATATTCTTATGTAGGCATCGAGCACAAAAAATTAGATGTATGGCGTAGGGAAGGATTCCCTCACTCGAATCGCTTGGCTGGATTAATGGGACACCACGTTGTAGAGGTATCAAACTCCCCAGAAACTTAGACGTCCAGCGTAAGAAAGAGTTCCTTTGCTCGACTCGCCTGACTTGGTTTGTGAGATGCCTCGGCTTCATTCTTTTCTTTTATGGCGTGACCCAGGGAATATACTTTATAATCTACGGGTTTATTGTCTTCTCAAAATTATACCATAAATCAAGATGGATGTTAGTCTGATTACCCATTTTTATATTTGTGCGTTTTTCTAGATCAATGGAAGGATATCTGATGGTGAGTCCTGTGCCTGAATTTGATTCCATCATTGTTGCGTCGTTGTGAATTCTTGTTGCATTCAGATTATAGCTCTGTCCATCATATTACTACATTCTTGCATTTCAGTGATCTTTTCTATCCACATTTTTTGTTTTGTTTGGTATTTATCTGTGAGATCTCAAAGATTTTTTCTTTGAGCTTCATATTTTTCTGTACTGATATCATATATAGCGGATTGTATCTTTATTTTTTGTTCTAACTGGTTAAGTTTTTCTTTCTCCTGTTGGGTTTCGCCAGGCCACCCTATTGTATATGTATAGTAGGTCGCGACATTGTTCAGTCTAGTCTCCAATTTGTTGACCGTGGCTTGTAATTATTTCCTTCGATGTTGGTTCTTTGTCTTCTGGAGATTAATAATTTGTTGTTTTTAGTCCTCCACTGCATCCTTACGGATCTCATTCTTTTTTGTCTCTGATTGGGCTATATTTTATTTCAAATTTCCATGAACGCCTTCTTTGTTTGCACCTCTATTTTTACATTGGATGCGGTGTTGATATGGGGTTTTGCAGTTTGAATAGAGGATAGTATATTTTTCATGGATTCTTCTATCTCAACTCACTATTTCATCCAATCATATTTAGAAATTTGTTCTAGTGCTTGGCTACAGGTCATTTTCTGTATTGGGGTGAGTTTATCCAATTTTACTTTATATCCTTCTATGGTTTATTCCACCATCCCTTGATGCAACTGTAATTATTGTTCCCTCTTCCTTTGTTGCAGTGCTTGTTTAATTCTAGCCAATGGATCTTTGGGTGCTTTAACTAGTACCATGCTTGAAGATGTTTCTATTGCTGGAGCGGATGGTATTGTGTTTTTCTGTTTAAGTTCTATTTCTTTCATCTTATCTTTTATCTCCTTTTCCTTATTCTCTTGTTCTTGTTTCTCTTTCCTTACCCTTTCTTGTTTTTCTTTTTCTTCTTATTCCTTTTTCTCTTTTTCTATTTTCAACTCTTCTTCTTTATCCTTCTTTGTTTTTTCTTGTTTTCCTTTCTCCTCCTCTTTTTGGTCTTCTTCTTCTTCTTTGATTATATTTTCTCTTTCTTCGTTTTCCTTTCTAGTTTTCTCTTCTTGTTCTCTTTTCTCTCTCTCCTCGTCTTCCTTCTCCACCCTTTTGTTTTTTGTCTTCCTCTTCTTTCTTCTCTTTCTCTGCTTGTTCCCTTTCTTGTTGTTGCTTCTTTTCCTACTCTTCTTACTTCTTTCTTATTATTTCTTCTTTCTTCTTCCTTTCTAACTCCTCTTTTTCTTGTTTATATTTTTGTTCTTTCTGTCACTTATCTTCTTCTAGTTGTTCTTTTTTGTTCTTGCTCCTTTCAAGTTATTCAGTCTATTTTCTTGATGCCTTTTTTTTTATTTCTCCTTCTTCTATTCTACTCTCTCATTTATTTGTTTAATCAACAATCAAATAAATTCCTCCACTTTTTTTATCCTATGCAAGTCCCTTTTAGTTCATAGTTTCTTTTGTTTTAAAGTAGTTCTTTCTTGTTGGAGTGCGGCCAAGCGGTGTGTATGTTTTGCATCTATCTGCTTATGAACTTCTTCTACTAGAGCTGGTGTGAGAAAACGAGCTATATATTCAAGAAAAGGCATAATTATCCAAGTAATACACTATAGATTTTGTTATGTCCATTTTTTCTCTTCTTTTGCTAGCAGCGTATTCTTGTGCACCCTGTGAAATTCCGTTGATAGTTAAGTATTTTTTATAATATTTGTATGCTTGTCTAGTGAGTCTTGTCTCCTCCACTGGTTCTGCTTCTTATGAGATCTCGGGTTCTGATTGTTCCTTTCTATGTATGTGTGAAGGGGTATATGGAGTTTCCTCTTCATTTGATTCAGAAAAATCTTCTATTTCCTCATATTTTTCTTCCTCTTTTTCTTTGTTGGCCACAACTTATTTCAACTTTCCTTTTTTTACTAAAGATTTTTTCCGTTTGGTGATAGCTTTTATAGTACTATGGTCTTGCTTTATTTTATGTCTTGGGAAGTCCCATACTTGTTTCTAATTTTCCCGTCAGTCCTGAATATTTTTGCCGATATTATTCAAAGTTTTCCTCAATAATTTCATCAAAAATAGGGAGAGTAGGTTTCTAATGATCAACTGGGTATGCTTGCAGTGCTTGAATGGATGTGGCCACTAGTTCATCTAAATATTCATACCGTAATGGCAGTATTAGGTCGGTACGGGGAACTAGTGGCTTGATAAATGTATAGTCAATATTGGCGATGAACATAACCTCATGCTCGTATTTTTCCATAACTTGTTCTAATATTCTTGATCTATTTGTAACTATCTCTGTAATTTTATCTGTCCATCTAATAAGTGAGGTTATTTGTGTAACTGCATCCATTGTTCTCATATGCTCCCAATTTTTCTTAGGTATAAGAGTATCCATCTTCCAATCAAATAGTCCTTCTGTTTGAAGGAGTGTTCTTTTAAAGTAGATCGCCAGACATAATAATATTGACCCATAACAAAATGTGTGTTTACCTTCTTTAATACGCCTTACATTCTCATTAAATTATTTCGCTAGTAATTATGTTAGGTTATATTTAGAGTGGGTCGTAACCATATCTAGTGCAGTTTGGGAACTCACCCCATGAGCGCCATCCTCCCTATTAGTATGATAAATTTTCAAACAGATGGCTTCGAAAACATACCTCAAAGTAGCATTTGGAATATTGGAGATTCATATGCATTGTTTGCATGTCGTGATGCTCATTGCCCTCACCATATCCTTCATTGGGACCTTTTTCTTTGTTAGTTTAGACTGTCTTGTTGCCCATAACATAGTAACCATAGCCATCACTTCCATGTTGATTTGGTATGGCTGATCTAAATAAAGAATCTGATTATGTAGATAGCTGAGGAGAACTTTAATTTCCCTTTCTACCTTAGGGAAGTAGAAAAATTTTCTCCACGCATCGAGTTTTAATTCCCTGATTACTTTTGCATTCTGCTTATACTCTTCTTGGTGGGTATCCTTATTTGTAACCAACAATAATGCCTTGTCTACTTCAAATCTGGTATGATCATATTCGATAATGGGGGAATGGATATACCTCTAGAGGTCGCGTGTACATGTGACTTTGAAAGGAATATGTGAAAATTCTCCCTCCGGGTCGTGCATATTTTCTTTCAAGGAGTGCTTAAAAAATTTCGGTCTTGGAAGCTTTGCTTATGCAACTTTGATTGGAGTATCCATGTCTTCTCCTTAATTTCCCTAGTTTTTTCCCTAGATTTATTTTTCATGCTTGATGTTTTTCTCGATCTCGTGTGTTAGCCTTTTGTGCCTTAGCTTATTACAATTCGATTCCTTTTATACTCTCTTCTTTGTACCTACCCCAATTATTGCATTTTTAGCATAATTTTTTGTTTTGACCGTGACTTTTATCCCACATATTTTGCGTGCTCCATATTTTCTTTTGATAGGTGAATTTTTAGTTTTTCCTTCATTATGCGGTTTGTACTTGGTTTGTACATGGCTTTGCCTTCCTTTGTTTCATGGTTATTATTTTTATTTGTTTCACGGTTTACCTTGCCTCCTCCTTCTATGGTTTTTTCCGTCCCTTCTTTCCATGGTTCTTCTCTATTTTATTTGTCTGGCGGATTTCTTCAATCTCTCTTTTCCATGGTTTTGCTTTCTACTTCCTTTGGCGGTTTTTTCCCTCTTTCTTAATTTTGTGGCTTTTTCCTTCTTTTCTTCATTGTGTGGCTTTGTTATTTTCTTTTTTCTCTGACTTTTCTTCTTCATTTTATTTTTCTTTACTACTAGGGTATGCTCCCTCTGCAGTTCTATCCTCTCTTAATTACGTGGGTATTCTTTCTCTGCGGCTCTTTCCTTTGAACTATGGTTTTACATGTTTTTCATACTTTCAAGAGTAAGGAATTCCTTGTAGGTTTTCATCCCACCCCTCATCCTATCCACCAAATTTCCAGTTTTTCAGATAGGCCAGTGTTCTTTTTGCTGCACAGGTATTCTTCCTCTGTGGTTTATTCTTTCCCCTCATCTTACTATTTCTGACGGTAGAGATGCCCTTGCAGGTTTTCATCCTAGCCCTCGACCTACCCACTGAATTTCCAGTTTTCAAGTAGGTCAGGATTTTGTTCTTTTGAATTCTTATTTTTTAGCTAAGTTACATATATTTTTATTCTTTATCTAGAGATCAATACAGAGGATAAATATTACCTAAATATTCCAGGATCACCATAGTGTGGAAGTGGACTTAGAGAGCTTTCTGTAAACTATTTGAATGTCAAAAATGGAATTTGTATGTGCAAACTGTGGTTGGTCAAAGTTGTGGTCAACCCTAGGCAGGACCGGGTCAACTGGCAAGTCATGAAGCAGTGGAAAGTATGATCATGCGAAGGTGATGTTTTTGGGTTTATACCTTTGATCTTCATCATCCGACGTCATCTTCATCTTCGTACATGATCGACAAAACAATTGCCCCATGGTGGGTCTTTAGGCCACCACGTAGCCTGCCACCACTTATCGACTAGTCAACCGAGTTGACCGAGCTATGTTGCTACGTTGGTGAGTTTAAGTGAGGGTGAGCTAGAGCATTAGCTCATCAACACAATGGTTAAGCTATTATGTTTTTAACGGCCAACAAAATTTCTTAAGCACATGGCCCAAGCCATGATTCACATGGTTGGCCAAAGGCTATAAAAAGCCTTCCTTATCTCCTCCTCCCACAAATGTGGGATTATAGTGGATAAAACAGTAGGCTTGGATGGTGACTCGAGACAACATGGACAGGTGCATAACGGACGACATGGATGAGTCATGGCAAGTAGAAGAGGCAACACGTGGCGAGGAGGAACTAGCACAGAGTGGATGTGGCAGAGGCATCAATAGTTTATCCAAACTGACCAAACAAATGCAGAGCGGGGGTTCTAACCCTCTACTACCTCTCTCCTCCAAAGACGGTGCACCAACCAACTCAGCCAACAAGTTGGTTGGAATATAGTTGGTGCGATAAGGATTTTAGCGTAGAGATTGGGTCACATTTTTATATAAAAGCATCTCCCTCCCACTCCATTAAACACAAGCCTTATTCGAAGGCCCTCCATTACACACAAGCTCATTTGAGTTTTCTTTGAGATCATCCTAAGCCATGTCCAAAGCATAGAAAAATAATGCGAGAAGGTAGAATCTATAAAGGAGTTCGAAGGTTATATGTTATGGGCCTTAATAGAATATGAAGGCTCACATTGTGTGGAGGAAAATATATAAGTCCTATATGATTTATTATAGGAAATATTATGTTATTTGAGACCTATATTATATATAGGCATTATTATTTTGAAATACCTATATTTTAATATAGGTATATGTTTCGGAGTTGAGGCCTATTATTATAGCCGAGTAATATGTAAGACCTATATTTTTGTAGGCATTATTGTTATTATTTTTAAGTCCTATTATTTTAAAAGGTGAAATAATATTTTAAAGTTCCGAATTCTCTCCGAGAAGACATACTCCGAGCTCGAGCCAAGCAGGATGACATGAAGTTTGAAGGTGATCGTAGAGGTGATATGGAGACTGAAGACCTATTTTAAAATAGATATTATGGAGAGATAAGACCTATATCATATAGGCATTGTCTTCATTAAGGACCAATATTATTTGTTATCGACAAGATGAAGATAAGACCTGTTATTTTTAATAGGAATTGTTGTTATTGGGAGTTATAATACTATCTAATGGGCCATTTGAGCCACACTAGATATTGCGTATCTTGAACCTTGGTGCCATGGGATATTCTGTAAGGGAAGATCAGATCTACTACATAAGCTGAGGATTATCACTTGGTGGTCGTGGAGAAGGTTCTTGTTCTTCAGGCTTATTCAGCCACATATTTTCAGAGTACGTCATTTCTAGAAGACCAACCAGGGAGCCATAGGGCGTTTAAATAACGTTTGGAATAACGATCGGGGATTGATTGGGAAATATACCATGAAGGTGAATACTAGATCAAATCTGCGATATAAAGGAGGTTCTTGTTCCATTATGTATTCAATATTATCATGCTTAGATTGTATTATTTATTATAGTCATTGAAGTAGATAATATATCAGTTCTATTGATGAACTCTGAGACGTATGGATTCTATCGAACTCCATTATCAACATGTGTGTAGTGTACTTTAATTATTTCATTGCTTTAAGTTGATTTTAATGGGGTAAATTTGGAAAATAATTTAATGCATATACGGGTTTGTGATCAAGGAAAAACATTCAGTCAATTTTCGGATCTATTCTTGCCCCATTCACATATCCCATAAGTTATTTCAATTGTAAGGTAACTTGTAATTTTACTGCTCTCGAAGGAAATATTTTCTTAATGATATATGGTCCTAACCATCTTACCTTCAATTTCCCTGGGTGCTTGTACTTGTTATCATACAAGAATACTTGATCTCCAATATCAAACTATTTTCTCTTTATGTGGTGGTCATGCCACACCTTATATCTTCTGATCTTCTAGGTCTGGTTATACGTGGCTACAAAACTCTTCTCATCTAGTTTTTCCAATTCTATTAGTCTTTCATGGAGGGAATCATCTTCAATCATTCTAAAAGCAACTGCAATCTTTAAAATCGGAAGCAAAAAATCTATGGGTATTGTGGCTTCTAATTTATAGACTAATCTGAATGGTGAGTATTTTGTGAGCCTTTTATAGGTTATGCGGTATGCCCTTAGAGTGATGAGTATCTTTAAATCCCAGTATGTCATTTGTAGGGAACAAATTTTTGTTAATACCTTGTCTAGTACCTTGTTGAATCCTTATACTGTTCCATTCACTTGGGGATGGTATGGAGTGCTTATATTATGGTTGATCATAAATCATCTCAATAGTTCTTGAATAGTTACATTTAAAAAGTGTTTTCCTTGGTCACTAGTAATTCTTAGAGGACACCCAAACCTTGTAATAATGTTCTCATATATGAATCTGGAAACTATTTTTGCAATACAGTCTTTTGTGGGAACCGCTTTCGCCCATCTTGTTAAGTACTTTGTCCCTGTTATAATAAATCTCACCTGAGAGTGTTTAGCGTTTGGTTTGATAGGTCCTATGAAATCAATGGCCCATTTTTCAAATGGAGCTAGTGCTAAAACAAGTCTCAGTGGCATCTCATCCCTTGCATTGGTTTTCCCCACTCTGACATATCTCACATGACCTAGCATGTTTATGTGCATCCTTAAAAAGCGTAGGTCGCTATAGACCAACCATCATTACCTTTCTTATTGTATTCTCTCCTCCATTATGACCTCCTGTTATCCCTTCGTGTGCTTAAATCAAGATATTATTCCGATCATGATTCAGATCTATTCTTCTAAGGACATCATCTTGTCCCTTTTTGTATAACTGAAATTGAATCAATGTGAATGGAAATTATGTACTTATCAAATTTCTTTTCTATTGCTGGGTATAGTTACTTGGAAACTCTCCTGTATGCAACAATTGTGAAATTTTATCAAATTCCTTGGGTATTGCTTCAAATTCTATATAGATGAGCACCAGGAAAATCATCATCTATATGCCCCTCATCTCTTCCATTTTCAATTCTTGACAAATAATCTGGGCCAATGTTTAGTTTTCTAGGTTTTATTGCCACAGTAAAATAAAATTCTTGAAACATCATGAGCCATTTACATATTCTCCCCTGCAAGACTATTTTATTCAATATATATTTTATGGGCTCATGATCAGTATAAAATACAAATGAGGTGGCTCAAAAATATTGTCTGTATTTCATCAGGGAATAGACTATGCTTAGCACTTCCCTTTCTGTTATTGTATAATTTCTTTCTACCTTGGCCAACTTCTTGCTAGCCAATACATCTCTAATTGTTATCCCATATGCCTCCACATGAACATGGAAGGGTACCTTCCAGTCAGGGAAAATTAAGATGGATGCATGTAAAATTTTATCTTTTAAGATCTCAAATGCATCCACACATTCTTTGGACCACGGGATTTGTTTGTTTTTTCTCTTCTTTAATAGTTCTTGTAGTGGGGAACTTACCTCTACGTAGTTTCCAATAAAATTTATGTGATAACCTGTGTAACCAAGGATTGTCCACACCTCTTTCTATTTTCTTGGTGGTGGTAGATTAACAATCATGGAAGTCTTTAATGGATCAATTAATAGACCTTCCTTACAAATTATGTGTCCTAATAGTGTGCCAAACGGAGTCAAGAAAATGCATTTCTTTAAATTCAATGATATTTGCATTGCTCTGCATCTTTGAAACATCATCCTTAATACTTGTATGTGGTTCTTCAGTAGTCCATAAATTGTTTGGTCATCAAGATAGACTTCTAATAAATCATAAATGAAACCTTTGAACGCATTAATCACGATCCTACTGAACATTGTTGGGGAATTATTAAGCCCAAATGACATAACTATATACATAAATGAACCCTATTCTAAGGAAAAAGTGGTTTTGGGCTGGTCCTCCAAGGAAATTTTTACTTGGTAGTAACTGGAGAAGCCATCTGTAAATTAATACACCTCTCTGCCAACCAAAATTTCCAATACTTCTTCTGTAAAAGGGTTTGGGAACGGATCATGAACACATGTCTTATTTGTCTCCTTGTAGTCTATGCACACATGGTTCTCTCCATTCTTTTTGTTTTGAATCACCATATGACTGATCCATTTTGATTCATCAATGGGTTTGATAATCCCAACATTTAACATTTTGTCAATTTCTGACTTCCCCTTCACTTTCAAATTAGAATGCAATCTATATGGTCTCTTCTTTATTTGTTTGAATCCATATTTTATTTGAATTTTCATTGTCCCTACCTCATCTTTAATTCCCTTCAACTCTTTGAAGTCCTTGGGAAAAATAGCTTGGAATTCTTGTAGTAATTCTACTACTTTAGCTACTTCTTCTGCTGACTAATAGTGTCCAATTTTGACAAACTTCTCATCTCCATTTGTATCAATGTTTTCATTTATGATTTTTAAGGGCTGGTAATAGTAATTTTATCCTTCATATTTCTTATGAAATATTGTTCTTTCGTCCTCTATGACCTTGTATCTTAATTTTTCTGGTTTCTCCTCTTTGTCTTGTTTTTCGATAGTGAAGCATTGTGCTATTTCTAAAATCTTCCTCAAAGTTTCTTTAGGCTTTAACATCTCAGATTTTGTTTTCTTCTCCTCTTTAGAATTTTGTTTTGTTTCTTATTCTAGGGGAAAATTTTAAGGTTCCCTCTAAAAAAAATCCTTAGAAAATATTTGGCGAATTTAGGAAAATTATCTTTCACACGAATGGTGATTATCGAGACATCACGATATCACTATTAAATTCCACCAAATGGTAGTTTTTTAATATGCTATCAGTTGGTAGCATATTTTTGTGCTAATGGCTAACAATATATAGTATGTTGTTGGTTGGTAGCATAAAAATTCAACCATATGACAACATTTTTATGCTACCGGCCTACAACATAACTATATGTTGTCAGAAAATAACATAAAAATGTTGTCAATCGATAGAATTTTTATGCTACCGACTGACAACATACTATTTGTTGTCGGCCAGTAGCATAAAACAATGCTATCAACTAAATATATTTAGGTGAATTTTGTGAATTTCTATTTCGCGGGAATGACGAATTGACCCCTAAAATTAACTTCTACCCAAATTTTTTTGGTAAACTGCTCCTAAGTTGTACCTGAAAATTTTGCCTATTTCAAATTTCAAAAAACTAGAATATTCATGAATTAAATAATATTATCCACTAAAATTTTCCGTTCTTCTTCTGATGTCAAAAATAGGAAAACTTTGAATCTTTTGCAATGCTCTTAAAACATTTAAATCTGCATCTTAAAAGTTAAAGGTATGGAAAAATTCCTTAACTATTTGATCCCAATATCCAGTCTCCCATCTAATTTCTTGATGTGAATACCAGGAGCATGGTATGCGCCCTAGACTCCATACAAACAATTGAATCCATAGAAAGGGTGACGTCTCCTCGCATAGTCGCTAGTGTTGTTCAAAAATTTGAATATGTTTTTGTGGATCAGTTTCACCACTGTATTCGGGAATCACGGCATAGTAGCCTTCACTCTCCATATATCTAGCTTTCAGAAATTTTGTGACTAAGTTCAAGTGAGATACATTGTGCTTATGTGTTTCTCACAAAATCATGGAATTTATAGTTATGGTATCATCCAATGCCTCCATTTTTTCCTTCTCATTAGGAAATATAGTTTCCATAATTTTAATATACCCTTCTAAATCTCCAAATCTTGAATATTTGGGTAATATTTGGTGAAATTCTCTGTGGATCAGCTTGTACACTCTTTTGATTGGAAGTTATTTCACCTCTTCTTCCTCTACAAAATTTTTTTCTGGAGCTGGCATAAAAATATCATGTTTTTCTTCCTCTTGTGCACAATAGTATTCCTCCTCTTCTACAAATGTGTCTTTGATGGGTGCAAAAATGTCACTCACGGAATTTATTTGTCTTCGAGTGTGATAACTCTAGGTGGTATACTTCTCACGTAGTGTAATTTTCAAGTTCTAGACTTTGGAAACCCATGTATCCAAGCTTCTACCACATTATCTGAACTCTCAGAGGTCTCTTCAAATTTTATTAAAATTTCACCATTCGATTTTGGTTCAAATTCTTTCTCGATGTTGCAAAATGTATTTAGTGCATACACACCTTGTTTTTCATCAAAATATTCCTGTTCTGTATGATGTCATAATTCCTCTTACAATGCATAACTTATTCCTGCATGCAAGGGTACATGAACACATATACCATGTGAATTCAATGTCACCTCTTATTCTTTGGAACTCAATGTTCCATTGTAGTCTACAAACCATTCCAAGGCTAAAATAGCATTGTATGAAGGATTCTTGGCCACATTATCTACCACTTCAAAATTCACCATGTTCTTTATCCCCATGAATTTTAAAACCACATTCTTTAGTGCACCAAGTGGTAGTCTTGATGATACATCTGTTAATTTGATAAATTATCTTGCGGGTTCCAAAGTAGGTCTTCTAAGCATCTCCCATATGGTTTGAGACATCATGTTGAAGTCTGCGCCGAGACGAAGTAGTACTTTGGTAATGTTAGTGTCAAAATATCTACTTCTAAGTAGATGATGAACTTACACGATGTTCGTTGGGCATGAAATATGTTTATTTTATTCTTAGTGTGTCATCCTTCAATTATATGGATGTGATTATTCATTTCTTTTGTGTTCCAATACTTTCTAAATTGTTTCAGCTTATCTAACAACCCATGATTGATAGTTAATTTTGCTAGTTCCTTTAAGGCAATAACCTCTTCTTCTATAAAAAAAAATTCTCTATTTCTTCAATGGCTTGTGCTTCCTTTACAAGTGCGCGCTACTCTTTTCAACTTATTTTAGGTGTAACCCTAGCCTTACTTCTTTATCATTCCACTCCTCCTCATTAGAATAATGTTGTTCTTGTGGTAGCCTTATTATTTTCTTCTTTTTAGGTACTGCCTTGTTCTTGGTGGCACTTCTAGTTGTAATAGCTACTCTATATTGAGGTTCTTCAGTAATTTTTCCTAATTTTGTTGTTTTTCTTCTCATGTAGCTTTCTTTTGCTTCTTCCTTCTTGTCTTCTTCTGTTTATCTACTTCCTGAAGCAGTGGCCCTCGCGGCTTTATCTTTTGTTATAGTATCTTCATCCCAAGGGATTCTAGTGATATGCTGCAGTTTTATCCAAGCATTGTCTCCCAAAACATCTGACTTTGTTGTTATGCTCCTATAGAACTAGGAAAATTTAGGAAAATTAAAAGTGTCATGACCTTTCTCATTGGAAAATTTGTAGGGATAAGGTTCTGTATAGTTTCTTAAAAGATGCCCATCTTGTCTGTATTTATAACAAGTCATGGGTCTTCTATCCTAATATACGCCTCCTTAATTATCCCTATAACCCCTTGTGGTAACCTCCATTGTTGCAACCTTAATATCCTCTACCTCCATTGTAGTTATTATTACCACCTCTGAAATTTCCTTGATATTCGCTTTGGTACCCTCTGCAGTATCCTCCGTCATTATAACCTTGATAATTCAGGTTATAGTTACTTCCTTGATATATGCCCCAAAATTGAGGTTGGCCACCTTGTGGATTTACATACTATGGTGAAATTATCATTTGTTGTGAAGGTGGTGTATTCACTGGTAGCATATGTGGTTTAGTAAGGGGAGGGTTTGGTGTTGCATTCCATCTAGCAACCATTGCTCTCCTAGTAGCATAATATTTTAAGTCGTCCAATGCATCAACCGAGGGGAAAGTATGATGATAGTGATTATACGACCCACATGTAGTACAATACATAAATTGATTTGTAGGTGGTATAACATCAAGTAAGGGACAAGTGTCCTACGTATTTTGGTCCCAAAGTCTGCAAATACTGCAGCATGTCCTTTTTGATGGAGTTATATTGTTAGAGGATGCTTTTTGTGATAGATGTACGCTTAATGTGGCTTATCTTTTTACATTTTTAAAGTATGGGAATTTGATTATACAATGTACTTCATTGTAACAGAATGTACACCATATCTTTGGACTCATATTACTCTTTAGCAGGGAACTACTTCTGAATCTTTCTATCCTCTGAATCTCCTGCTGCAATTTTAGATTTGCTAGTTATAACTAAACTCTTTCTAGTTCAATCTTTATTAAAGTTTCACCCTCTCTTATCCATGGCTAGGCTTCCATTTTAATTTCCATCTCAACTGGTTTTGATAATTCTTTAAACAACTGTGAATCTAATGCTTCTCTAAGGTAGGGAAGTAATCCCAAGGTGAGCCACTCAATTCTCTGCTTATCTGTCAGAGGCTCTTCCAAATTTCTACTAATCTTCTTAAATCTCTGACTAAATTCCTACACTGATTCTCCATCTTTATGTATATGGTCTCTAATCTTTCTTACTCCTTCTCCTGGTGCCTCTGGGAAATGGAAGTTTGTTTTAAATTCTCTTTCAATGTTAGCCCATGGTTTCGCTCCTTTAGAAATTATCTTCATGTACCAACGTAATGCATCATCTCTTAATGAATATGTGAAATCTTGTATCTTAGTAGCTTCATTTGTGGTATTATTTTTCTTCAAGTAGGCTTCCAATAGGAACAAGTGTTCGAATGCATCACTAGAGTCCTTGGCAAAAAATTACTATTTAATCTTTTGATCCATTGTTGATCGAGTATTTGTTCTTGGATGAATAATACTACTTAACTTGTCTTACTTTATTTGTCTGGTTATGAATTGGTTTTGAATTATTATTTCTTCCCTTATCTCTACTTAATTCAATGTCAAAGTAAAGTTTTCCCAATATTTCTCGAAATTATCTCACTGTCTCTTGCCTTCTATGACTCTCTTCTCTCAATGTTTGATATCTTTCCTCAAAACTTGTTCCTTTTTCTAGATTCTCAAATGGTGTATTAAGCAGCACATGGAATGGCATCCACTCCAGAGGGTCATCTCCTTTGGGTTCATGTGTTGGTTTGGGGCGCGTCTTTATTTGGTGGCTTTTCATAACTAATGTTTTTCATAGGTAACTTTCTATCTTTATTATTTCTTAATCTATATCTTTCTTCATATCCCTCATCACTTCCTCTCTTTTTATTTTGTTTTTCTTTCTCTTTTCCTTGACTTCCCTCTTTATCTCTTTTCTCATTTTCCCCTTCTATTACTTCTATGTTTCCTTACTCTGGTTTCTCTATATTTGCTTCCGCTTGCTCCTCTATTCTTTCTTCTTCTTTATTTTCCTTATCTCATATTCTTATCTTATCTCTAAATTCCTCAATTAACTCCTTCATTATAGTGAATTCTTCTTCTTCTTCACCTCTTTCCTTAATCATTAATGGGGTTCTCAACTCCTCTTCATTCCACCCTTCTACTTCTAGTACTCTTTTAAACGTTGGTCTCAACCCTCCTACTAACTGTTGTAGATCTCTCATCAGGATTATTTGTCTCGTTATTGCTTGTTGAACTGGACTCTCTATAGTATATTGAACCACAAGGTTCCATGGAGTTCCAAAACCTTATTGGTCTCCGTAAGACATGGGTATTATATCTATACTTGACGTGTCTACCTCCATTTCCGGGTGATCCAATTCCTAGCCTCCACTTGACATGGGCAATTCTACTTTCTCTACTTTATTTTCTTCTTTCTTAACTTTATTCAATTTTTCCTTCCTTTCATTCATCTTCTTATATTTTTCTTCTCTTGTTATGCTTTGTTTTTCCAAATTTTTGTCTTCTTCTTTCTTTTCCACGGCTATCCTATCTCTTTCTTCAATCCTCCTCATTCTTTCTTCTCCAATTTTTTTTAATCATCCCCTCACAAATCACTAATTCTCATTAATTATTTGAATCTCCTCTTGCTAAATATCTAAAAAAATTCCTTTTCCCCCATCTCATCCTATTTCTACCACCCCAACCAGCACCTCATTAATTCTGATAATTCATGACTCTTGAATCACACCCCTTAGCATTCCCCCTTCGCATATGCCATCCCGCGGTGCCTATCCCCCTAAAGGAACTTTTCTGCTTCTCTAATTAATCCCTTTTCGATCCTTAACACTTTAATTAAAAAAGGAACCGACTGAATAAATTTACCGCGGGCTCTGCTTAGTACTTCTTGTTTATTTTTTTTTATCAAAACTAGTCCAACCTAGAATTTCCCACGTGATGATGTAAGAATCTTGAGTAATTTTGTACCAGTAATCAATTGCTTTCGTCCACGGCTCATCAATGTACTTTACTATGGTTAATTTATCTACACTCCACTCAAAAGATTGTCTTAAGTACATCCATGCCCATTCTATCCTCTTTGCATGTGCTAATAGATAGGGCCATAATTGATGTGGAAACTGGGCCCAAAATTCTTCTCTGTACTCTCCAAACACTTCTTTTGTTGCTTTATAAGTTATTTTATGCCTTTTTTATTCTCCTTTTACGAATATGTCAATTTTCTTCTCCCACCACTTTTTAAATTTATAACAATGCATGTTTCCAATACCCTGGTGGTGAAATCTTTCCCTTCATCTACTTAACATAAGGAACCTGTGCTCATACACCAAATGTTGACCTAAAACCTCGACAGGATTTTGAGGATTAGGAAATTTGAACTTAGTTAAGGATGTACTCAGGAAATACACCACATCTACTCTAAGAAATAAAACATAAAGGAAAGCATATAACATATTTCATCACAAACTCCATTTTTATTCATTTATCAATAATGATGACATCATACATTCTTCTCATTCTATCTTATTTATTCTAACTCTCGTACAAAATATGTCAAATTTACACTCACACATATATTTTTTGTGATGTGCCCATATACAATACATTAGTTAAAATAAATATACAACATACCATTGATTCCAAAAGACACTTCTTTTGACTTATGCCTCTGCCAGATTCTTTCTGATCTGTCTTCATTCCTCAGCTTTACATTGGCTTCTGCAGCTCTTTCCAGTGTTACAGGGTGTTTCTCAGTCTTCGGCGGCTTCCTCCATATTTTTCAGCTTTACTTAGTTTATCGCGGCTTCCTCCTTTGTCTCATGACTTTGTTATTTTACCCATGGCTTCATTTTTCCTTTCGTGGTTAGCTCTTTCTCTTCACAGCTATCTCCATACTTTGGCAGATTCATTCTAGTACTCGCGATTTATCCAAAACTTGATGAAGAACCCTATCAATATCAATGTTTGAACATCTGAGGAATGAATTGGGGGTCATTACTGATCCCACAATCAACTATAAAGTGTGGAGGCAAGGTAAGGGAGCATCATCATGAAATATCAGCTCCTAATTAGTACAATAAGGTTTTCATGTAAGGGGGATCTAGTTCTCTATCTCATTTCATCAACGTATGCATTAGCTTAGGGTGAGCAATGATGCAGTTAATATCAAGATACAAGGATCAATTTTGTGGGCCAAAAGCTATACAACTAAGTAAGAAGCACTAAACTAGGAGGGGCCTCATTTTCATTGTGTGACAAAAATGAATCTATGTCATAGATGTCAAAGGGAGAGAGAGTGAAATAAAAAACCAACCTGTAAATGATTTTTCCATCAAGGGATCAATGTTTCTGAGAGAGTTTCCATCAATGATAAAGGGGAAGTTTGTTGGATATTTTTCATTGTCATTGGTGTTGACATTGATTTCAAGTGGCATTGATGGAAAAAAGTGTGGTACAAATGTTGTGTAGGTGTCTCAACATCAACCATGTATGGAAAAGGTGTTAAAAATTATGTAACAAGCTTAAGGAAGCAGTTCAAGAAAGACTCTGCAAGAGAAATGTGAATGTTTATTGATAGTGTCAGTTCTCAAATAAATCAATTATCCCAAGTAATTTCATGATGATGTCATGTGAAGGATGTTTAAGGATGATCAAGGATAAGTTCTAAAGGTCTTAATCAAGTTTTTCTAAATTCCACGGACATGAGAAGGAAGCTGTCAAAGTATAAAGGAATCCTTTGAAGATGAAAGGAATATGACAAAGTCTAAAGGAAGTCACTGAAGTCTAAAATAAATCACCAAACTCTGGAGGAGGAAAATCCACAAGGAAAGAAGAATATATGCGACAGAAAAGAGATATTCGTGGAGAACAATAAAATCCACAAGTAAAACAATATATCCGTGGGTAAGGAAGAAAATCCGTAGAGTACTAGAGAAAGTTGTGGTTAAAGAAGGAAATCCATAAAAGATTTCAAAAGTCGCGAGAAATGTAGGAAAGTCACATTTGGATATAAAAATATTCCATAAAAGGGTAAAATCCGTAGACCAAAGAACAAATCCATAATATAAGAAAAGAGTAGAGTGTGGATATGTTATGTGATGGATAAACCTTCTTTAATTGAACTAGTCCAATTTATTTGATCAATGAAGGAAATGGATAAATGTTTTGAAAAGGATCAAAAAATAGTATACTATGGAATGTGTAACTTGTACTTCATGAAAACACCAGAGCGGATCTGAAGTATCTCGACCTTCAGGTGTAAAAATTTAATGCTCTTTTACTTTGTGGAAAATTGATTACATTCTTTGTATCATGAAATCTAACATCTTGATTTTTACGAACAATTAAATATCAGAGAGGAAATGAGGATCATTCCTTTTCATTAGGTGAAAATCCTAGATGGATGGGAAATATAATTTTTGAAATCATCTCATAAATGGCTCCTGAATTATCCTGTTGAATATTTAATGCATTGAGAAAATAGAAAATTCAAGCTTTAAAAGCCGAATATAGAGAGAATAACTCAGGGTTGGTAATATTCAATAAACATACCAAATTTTTAGGTGAAAGTGGTGTGATAGGGTGCATGGAACACCAATGAAGAAATGGGGAGTGATTATTGAATATATAGCTATGTTACAGGTATAATATTCAGTTTCTCAAGAAAGAAGTGTCACACTCAAGTTTAAGGAGTGACAAAGGAAGAGAGAGACAAAAAGAGATCCAACAGATGAAGTGTTGAAAATCATATCGAATGAGAAGAGAATCAATATATTTGATCCATTGGGAAAGAGAGTTCAACTCAGAAGTGCAAAGAAAAGTGACCAAGCATAGAAATCAGAGACCCAGATCAAGTTCGAAAGACAGATACAAAGAGATAGAGAATGTTGAATGTGAGACCCTGAAAGAAAAAGAAAAGAAAGAAAAATAAAAGTGATCATAATATTTTATGTAAGAAATCTCGAATATAAGTGATCAATGCATTTGTAATATCATATTTCTAAATAAGTTCTAAGATTATATGGGTGGGTGCTCCTTGCAAGTCAGAACTTGCTAAAATCTACATAGTGGGTTCTCAATGTGCTTGGAGAATTTGAAGTTGGTTCTTCACAGGTTGAGTGGGTGCTCAACCGAAACCAAGATATTGTATGCTTTGGAATTGGTGTTCCTAATAAAGCCTTGGTTTCAAAGTAGGTTTTTCTCGCAAAAGGTTTTCCGGTTATAAGTTATGTGTTCATTGTTATTATTTTCTGGCATAAGTTTGTTTAAATTCTCTTGGTCTATTACTGCACTTTACTAAAAATTTATGGATTAGTATTATCTTGAAAGTTTTAATCTACACTGATTCACCCCACCTCTCAGTTCTTGTGATCTCTAACACTATGTACTTGTTTCTCCAATAATTGATTGTGATCAATTTATAAGTTCATCTCACCCAAAAACCTTCTCAAATGGCTCACTCTTCTTCACTCAAACATGCATCATCTCTATTAATTAGGTATAATTACCTTGAATATCCTTAACCTCTACTCTCTTGAAATTATCATCCTCTTATCTAATATTATCTTGACCCCTCACAACTCTGTCACATACCCTTCTTTCTCAATCATTCTTTTCTCCGCATAGCTAAATCAAATGAGAAAATACAATTGAATTTTATAAATGACTCGTTTAAAAAACAACCGTATATCGGATAATACCATTAAGTTAGGTCATAAAAACATCAAATTAAATTCTACACCCTCATATAAATCAAACAAATAGACCTTATAGGCCGGTATTAACACTTTTTTAACTTGTTAACAATGGTTCATAGAAGTTTAATAAGAAAACTACTTCATTATTTTTGGAAAATATTCACAACTTCATTCCCTAACATCCCCCAAGATCTTAGACTCCCAAACATAGCTCACACATGTGGGTAAGTGTTTGAACTTGTCTATTGTAGCCTATATTTTATCACCAACAGCCCAATGCGAGCAGGCACATCACTCAGCCTGAACTAAGAACTCACCCAAAGTGTGCAAGTGTACCACATTCCTCTTTTATGTCATATTGTTCAAGGAGTTAACATGATTATACTAGTATTCTAGATCCATAAAAGATAATTAAGTATACTGCAGTACATAAACTAGATCTAGATCTTTAACAATATACAAGATTAATTAAACAAGAACCATAATAAGTTTTACCATAAAATATCCTTTCTCAGTTATGTCAAACACCAATATCCAGCCACAAAGATCCATTATATTAATTATTGTAAAACACAGAAGCTTCATACATACATAATATTGTCACTATAGTCATGCACACCCATAAACTTACAACATAACACTACAATAATCCCGATCCATAAACCGTGTAAATCAATACATATTTATAGGGGTGGGGAATTTCCCTTCACCACCCATGCACCTTTCAAAAATAGAATACATGTTAATAATATCCATGCGCTCTTACATGATAAATACAAGAGCATGGAAGATCATATAATAATACAATAGTGGTATAATACTATTAATAGCCGTAAAACTATGCATGTTGATTGTTCTTCCACTTGTCCAAAATAGCCTTTGCATTCTCTTCAATTCTTCTACAAAATGTGCTCCACACTCCATGTCTATAATTAGCCTCAACTTAGAAAATGACTAAGTCCTTATTTCATGTTGTTCTAGGTGCATCATGTTTCACTATAGTTCCGTGCTCACCTATGCTCCCTATGCCCGTGCACCCAATCCTTATGCAAATTTCATACTTGAGTTGAAATTCATTAGCCCAACATTACCCCAAACTAATTTCATTTCCATCTCTGGTAATGGGAAACCATAACTTATGTCTCCATGAAAAAGAATAAAGAAGAAAATAATATCTGCACAAAAACAATGAGAGAATACATGGTGCACTACTCTTCCACATGAAGAATTAACTCAGGATATTCTTCTTTGATCTCTGCCTTTAAGTCATTCCAATCACTTATTACTTTATTTGTTTTATCTAGAATGTCTACAAGTACTCCTTCCATCTCATCAAGAGTCATGTTCTCACCTTCATTCTAAAACACTATGATAACATTGACCATGCTTGAGACCATTCCGTCCATGACATCCATTCGTTGTGTTATAAATTTCCCAATGTCCTTTATTTTCTACTTGTGTGGGTCCTGGACTTTTGTAAGCATATTGTGCTACTCTGTTATCAAAGTAATCCTCTCCACACATCCAAGTTTTTCATTATTTACTACCTTCTGATCCTCATCCTCTTTTGCCATGGTTTTTGTCTTGATTATCACATCTGGGGTTGCGCACATCTAGTTCATCTTTCAAAGTCTGCAGTATGAAATCGTAACTTGTAATTTTATGTGCAATTGTTGCCTAAGATTTTTGCGCTTGTTCTGCAACATCCTTGGGTTTTGGCATTCTTACGGGGCCCTCATCTAGCACCATATAAACTAAAGTGCATAAGTAGTGTAAAGCAAACACAAAATCTTTTGCAACCTTATCCTCTAACTTCGTCCTTCTTTTCATGATCTCATCACCAATTTATTTGGCCATGCTAAGTATTAAATTCCCCGTCACTACAGTTGTCTCTTTTTCTTCTTTCAAGAGCTTGATTTCAGTTTCCTTTTCCTTCTTATATTCTAACAATGCTTGAATGGTTCTCACTTTGCCTATGTTTCTGCACAAAACTTCTACAGATACCTTCGTGAGTGCATTTCTCACCTCTTCATGTGACATTTGGGTGGGATTAACTATGAAATGGCATGAATGTGGTGCTTTATTCAATCTGTGTGATACACATGAATCTTCACATACATTGAAGTCAATCTCATCCATATGAGTCTGCATGCTCCAAGATAGTTGTTTTCATGTTCACGTAGTTTTCATGTATTCATCCTGTTGGTATCCAAATTGATTCTCCCTTAGAAGTTGAGAACTAACACAGATTTAACAAGATACTTAGAGACAAACATATCATATTATGAGTTGTTTTGTAGCCAGGGAGGGAATTCTTTTGACTCTTTGTCACTCGGGTGTTGTAGAAATGGATAGCACTATATGAAAGAATTTGATCTATCCTCACTACTTTAGGCCGTGCCTTTCGACTAGGGTGAGAGGACTTGTTTTGTAACCTCTGTTGGTGAAGGAGAATGAAGATATCCTTCTTTACACAAATTTGAAAGGAAACTTTGAGAAAATATGATCAATGCACCACAATTTAACTCTTACGAGTTGTCACTTCTAAAGAATGGTGATATTTTCTAAACAGGGTTAAGGTTAATAAAGACATTATGGAATCCTGATTGCTTCTACATATTTTGGTAGTAGAATTTATTCATTTATGGACATACATGGAAAACAGGGGTAGTTCAGGTAGGATTCATTGTTTTTGAATAATTTTTGGTGGGAGATTAAGCAGGATAAACTTGATTTTGCTAGATCTTTGAGAACATTCACAACAATTGGAAAATTAAATGAAAGAATCTTTCATAATAGCTAAAATATTCCTTCAACCAGAAGGTGTACATCAATGGAGGCCCAAATTTGCAAGATTTCACAAAATCTCCAAAAATTTAACATGAAGGCTTGAGCTAAAAACTCAATTAAACATTAAGACCCCTGGTTCCTCATGCCTAAGATACACTCAAAGGCTTACAGACAATATTTATCAACAAAATGACAGTAAAGTGATTTTAAATTATTTATCGCATTACAGGATGAAGACTCTTCACGTAATGAAATTGTAAATGCCAATAAACTATCACAGGGATGAGATCCTGTGTGATTCAGAGGGATTTTAACACAAGATTACAATAGGAACAAGAAAATTACTTGCAGACATTATGAAATAAAGCAGACACAAATTTACCCAAGATTGACACAGATTAATTCAAAGTTGATTAGATTCATCAATAAGGGAAGTTTCTTTGAACAATCTCAGAGCTTATCAATGGCTGTACACTTGCAACCAACTTGACACAATCAAATATAAAACATAAGAGATTAATAGGTTTCTTAGATGGTCTCTTAGGAAGATGGGCTTTCTCAAATTTTCTCGTAAGAATTCAACCCCCGACCATTTGCATGACTAAAGCATGTTTTTTATAACACTCATTTACATTAAATCTTTCCCCCCAAAAAAGAATATTCGAAGAACCTTTGTTTGTTACATATTTGATCATGATTTTCAGAAAATGACGTTTAACAGACTTACAACAAAAAGTTTCCAGTTGTTCAAAAAGGTGAATCATTCCAAATCTTTCCATCATTATTTTAACTAGGGCACCCAGTCATCTCCTCTGGCAACACATTTTTTATCCTTTACACATGCAACCTACATCAATTTCATCTGTTTCCCATTCTTTCCTCTGTAACTCTACTCTGCATCCAACTTCTCTAGTAATTCACATTTTTGCAAGTTCCCGAGCAATTCCAACTTCAAAATATTAACCTTTACAATCCTTGGACTCACAAATTAAGCTTTAAATCCATTCAATTTCACTTTGTAGACAAAAACAATAAGGGGTTTCATTAAAAAATGATGAAAAACAATGTGTATTCACATCTATAGGAGTCTCAGAGCAAAAATGGTGGAAAAATCAGATGCAATGCACATCAACTGTTGATTCTGCCCTTTCTCAAATTTAGTTTAGAGCCATCCACGTGTTTCCCTGGCACCACTACAAAGGTGAACTATAGAGGCAAGTTTCCAATCAAGTGCGGGCCTTCCATGTGCCCTGGGACCAATAAAATTGCCTTTTGTCCTTTGAAAAAAAATTAGTATAAAAAGGAGACACTGGAAGCCTCCACGTGTCTCTTTGGTGCACCTTTGATATGGTGCCCAAAAGAGGAGACCCTAAACAAGCGTGAGCTCACCACATGTCTCAGTCTGAAATAGTTGTTGAAAGAGTTGAAGGACTAGTGGAATGCGCCACATGCCTCTTTGGTGCACTTTTGATATGGTGCCCAAAAATGGAGACCCTAAATAAGCATGGGCTCACCACGTGTCTTAGTCTGGAAGAGTTGTTGAAAAAGTTTAAGGACCAACGAAAGGCGCCATGTGTCTAGGATTTGAGAAAGTTTCTTCGGTCGTTGAAAAGTCTAAGTATGGGCAGGATCCAGCAGAAACCTCCAAGTGTCCCTTCGACACTCTTTCAAAAGTAAATTACACGGGCATGTACTAAACAAGCGCGGGTGCCCACATGTCCCAAGCCTTAGAAAGTTGCTTGAAAATTTTAAGTATAGAGAGGAGCCTATGGAAACATCCACGTGTCTCCCTAGTGCAACTGCTAAGGTAGGACTCAGAGGTGGATCCTCAAATGAGTGTCGACCTTCCACGTGTTTATGGTCCAACAAATCTGCATCAGCCGCATTAAAAAATGTCTAAGTCTGAGTAGGGCTAGTGGAAACCTCCATGTGTCTCCTTGGTGTACTTTTAAAGGTCAATCCAAGAGGTAAATTTTTAGATGAGTGCAGGCCCTCCACGTGGACAAGATGTGAGTTGAAGCGGGCCTTAGAGTTTTAAAATGCCCCACTGAGCTGCTTCTAATAAGAAAGGACCACGTTTCCACAGATTTTGGGAAAAAAATTGACAGGGAAAACAAAACATGACTATGGAAAAATAGAAGGAAGGGGAAAAACCTGAATTTACGCCCAAGTTACAAATTCTTTCACATGGAGAGAGGAACATATAATAAATTCTAGACTTAAAGTGATCCTCAACCAAAGGAAAGGACTGATCATGGAAACCAAATGAAGGACATAGCTTTCACGCATCAATATAGGGAGATAGAGAATACGACAAAGCCCACAGATTGAAGAATTTCATGGACAAACAGGGTGAGATCAAATTGAGCACTAACATCGGCTCAAACTTGGGGATGGACAATCCTAGCGAGTGCGAAAAGAACAAATACGAGACCAAGTGCCAAAAATAAACCATTCGGAAACAAAGTCAAAGAAAAAGCTTATAGAGTAGAACAATAATAGCCAATTCCCACAAGGACGAACTAAGAAATCAACAAAAATTGGTCACCAAGGACCAGGACAAACCAAAACAGGAAAGCACGAAAGCAGAACGAAGCCAAAATACTATACACTATATAATGGTGTATACCTCGATTTTGAGAAATCAATTAAGGAAATGTTTCAAATGCCTACCATTAACAATAAATTCAAGCAACTCCCCATCTAGGTCTTTTAAGAAAAAAGGTATGTTCACCAATTCAAATGTCAATTGAATAAGGGACCATCCGCAATGCATCAAAATTTAAATGTTTACCCTTATCCTCGTGCATACTATCCCACAATAGCACAGATCTCCCACACTGAAAGCTCTTGGAGTCACCTTCTTATCGAACAAATTCTTCAATTTATCTATGAATTTTACATGCCTCTGATGGGATTCCCTTCTTTCTTGATCTAACTCAAAAATCTAATTGATGTGAGCATCATAGGGACTAACCTCTTGATCTTCCAATTGTTGAAGAAATTGAAAGGAAGACAATTGTGTATGCAGGGGCAACAGAGCTTGAGTTTCATATACCAACTCAAATGGGCTTTTTCCAATAGCTCATTTAATAGTGATTCGATCATCCCAAACAAAAAACTTCAACTGCTCACCCCACTTCCTTTTGTTCAACTCTAGAGTTCTTCTAATTATTTTCAACATGTTTTTATTGCTGTACTCTTTTTGTCCATTTCCTTGGGGATTATAATTGGAAGCACATGTCAAATTGATCCCATATTCATGGCACATGGCCACCAAAGGTTTAGCCCAAAAGCTCATGGCATTATCAACAACTATCTTAACAGGAACTCCAAACTTGCAAATGATATGATTCAAAATGAAATCCATGACAATTTGGTGAGTTACTTTCTTGGTGGGGATTGCCTCCACCCACTTGGTGAAGTAATCAATGGCTACTAAAATCCACTTACGAACAACACTTGAAGGATCTAAAATCTCACCAATGAAGTCCATTCCCCATTTCCTAAATAGGGATTTAATTGATACAGGCTACAAAGGAAGGGATCCTGAAGCTTTCAGTATTTCAGAAAAGTGTTGGCAACTTTCACAGTTTCTTACAAATAGAGTTGTATCTTTGAAAAGCGTTATCCAACAATAACCAACCCTTAAGATTTTATGAGCTGCGACTCTTCCAACAAAATTTCCCCCACAAAATCCTCCATGAAGATCAATAATTATTTTAGGGGCTTCATCTTCTGTAATGCATCTTAAGAGAACTCCCTCAGGATTCTTCCAAGCTAACCCAAAATCAGTAATGCCATATTTTTGGGAAGCTAACTTAAGTGCTCTTTTCTGATTCTTTCTCAAATGTTAAGGGTACTGTAGATGTTTGAGATAAAAAATGATGTCCTTGTACCATTCAGAATTTATCAGATTTTCAAGGACATTCAACCTTTCTTCTTTAACTTTATTTACCTCAATTGTCTATAGATTTCTCTCTGCCATAAGATTTTCTAGGCCCAAACCTCTAACCAATTTTATTGTTTGGATATCCATATCATACTCTTGCAATTTGTTTACCCATCGACATCTTTTTCTTGAAACCTCCATTTTTGATAGGATATCTTTCACCATGGTGTGGGGAACATAAGCAATGACTTTGGAAATCAAAATATATGGCCTGAAGATGTTTTTTGCTTTTACCAAAGAAAATGCATGCTTCTCCATGATAGTATACTTTAGCTCAGCTCCTTGTAATGCCTTACTGAAAAAGAAAATTGGTCTTTCAGCTCCCTCATCATTCTTCTGCAATAACACATATGCAATAGTACTTTCTGAAGCAAAAGAAAACATTTGGAAAGCCTTCTTATAATCTAGAGATGCTAAAACAAGGGTATTCTTTAATGCTTCTTTGATCCCAACAAAATATTGAATATCTACTTCTTCCCATTTGATACATTGGTCTTTCTTTAGCATGCTAGTGATTGGGATAGTTAGTTCAACAAACTTGGAGATAAATCTCCTAATAAAATTAATCTGCCCAAAAAAGGATTGAATTCCCTTCTTGGTTCTTGGAATAGTGACTTTACTGATGGCTTCTACCCTCTTTGGATCAAATATGACCCCTTCCTTTGACAAAATGTGTCCAAGCAGGTTTGCTTTTTGAACTCCAAAATGAAACTTCTTTGGATTTAGTGAAATACCATACTCCCTGCATCTTAACATCATTGTTTCTAAGTGTTGCAGGTGGTCACTCCTTTTTTTTAAGAAAACAGTCACATCATCTTGATATACAACAATTAAATCATTAATATAGCCAGAGAAAGCTACATCCATTTCTCTTTATAAAGTGGCTCTAGCATTCATTAGACCAAAAGGAATTCTGACATATACATATGTTCCCTAAGGAGTGGTAAAGGCAGTCTTGATTCTACTTGGTTATATCCAGAAAAACCATCCAAGGTGGATAACAATTTCGAACCAGTAACCAATTGTAAAATATTGTCCATATTTGGTAGAGGGTATTTATCCTTCATTGATGCTCTATTCAAGTTTCTAAAGTCCACACGCAACCTTATATCTCCGTTCTTCTTTTTGACAGGTACCAAGTTTGCAACCCATGATGAGTAGCTTGTGGGCTGTATAATTCCTCCATCCCTCAAATTTTTAAATTCTTCTTGCATCTTCAGGGAAAGGAGTGGATTGATTAGCCTCTTTTTCTACCTAAACAGCTTGGTAGAAGCTTCCAAGGGAATTTCATACTGGAAAAGATCCTCTTTGTATGCTTTCAGTTCAGAATAAGACCATGATAAGCAGTCCTGGTATTTCTTCAACAATTAGACATACGACTACTTTTCTTCCTTGCTCAGATTGTTACCTAGCTAGATCTTACGTGGTTTATCCTTCATGCCTAGGTCATGCTCTTTAACATCCCTCGAGGATGACATGTGTCTGTTGACAATGAAATCAACATTATCAAAGTTTGATTCAAGTGATACCAAACCTCTGGGAATAGTATTAGTCTTCAACAAAATTATGTCTTTTCCAAATAAAGTCTTCTTTCCATCATCTGCACAAACCATTGGCTCCCAATCTATACGTTGATTGGCAAATTCTCATTGGTTCTGCAAAAATATTTGCACTTGGGCATCGTATTCAAACACTTGCCAGTTTTTAACATTGTCAGGAACAAATTTCCTAGTTAATACCTCAATATTATACTCACAATAGGGGGATACAATACAATTTTCAAATTTGGACCCCAATACGGCCAATTTTTCTGCTAGAGTATTGTACTTCCTATCATGATGTATTATGTTGAAGGATTCAAACATCTCAATGAAATCCCAAACTGCATGCTTATACTGCTTCATTCTTTGATTTTTTGTTGCATACAATTTTCTAACCTGCTTGACAATTAGCTCTGAATCTCCTTTAACAATGATGTCTCTAATACCATATTTCCAAGCAATTCTTAAACCTAATAATAGTGCTTCATATTTTACAATATTGTTAGTGCACTCAAAGTTGAGTTTAAAATAAAAACAAACTCTTCCTGGCCTAGAGATATCAGAACAATACCATCACCATTTCCAAATTTAGAGCAAGCCCCATCAAACAACAAATTCCAAGGAGAACCTACTTGTTTAATAGACTCGCATTGATTAATTTTGTACTCTTTACCATCAGTAAATCTAACAAAGTTATCAACAATAATATTAGTGTATAACACTTCATAGGAAGCATTATTGGGATCCTCAATGAGATGTAGCATCTTATTTTCACCATACAACTTTAAAAGGTTGCCCTAAATAGGTATATTGGCAAAATACATATCGATTTACACACTGCCACCCACACTAGCAGCCCATTTTCTTGATAACAACATTCCCCATTTGGCAGGGCAATTAACAATAACAACATCTAGTTTTAAGTTCTTGCTTGGGTAAGCTACAAGTTGAACTATCAAACCCTTGACACATCCAACCACTGGAACCTCTCTGGAATCCATGGTAGTGCACTTCCCATAAGCTACTGTCACTTTGATATCTAACTCATTCATGAACTCAAGAGGCATAACATTGCATGATGCTCCAGAATCAAACATACAGTTGTGTAACAACCTATCCCTAATAATCAGAGTAGTGAAAAATGGATCTACATTCAACTAGGAATCAACCAAGGATGTTCCCAAATATACTTCAGGTGGCTCACCTAGTTCTTCCAGCACTTGGGGTTTTTGCAACTCTGCAATGGTAGGAGGAGTCTCAACATTGTTTACATTTCTGCCTTGGGTAATCTTTTCTTCTTTCAATCCCAAATACTCAAAGGCCCTTTTCTTGTGCTCAAGAATCCTAAGCAGCTCAACAATTGGAACATAAATATTGATCTGACTCAAGACTTGGGCAATGTCATAAGGAACATATTTGGGCAAGGCAATATTTGGAGGAATACTGACAAACTCATTTGACAACAAAGGATTTTTCACAGTCTGAGCATGGGTAGGGATTCTAGTTCTGTTTGGGGAAACAAGGTCTTTGTTAGATGTATCTTTCTTAGGAGTTTCTTTTGAGATATTGGTGAGAAATGAATTTTTTGGTTTGGCTTGAGGCTCTACCCCTTTGACAACTTTACTCCTAGTGTTATATTCTTTTTCTTGGGCAACCACAACATTCATTAACAACTTCCTATCCTCCTCAGAAGGGATTCCTCCATCATACTTTTTAATCATTAATACACTTAAGTATTTAAAATCATTATTAGGAAATTCAAAATCTTATACCATTTATATTTCAAAATCATGAGAGGGAGGAAGGGGTAATACCCAGTGGATGCAATCTCAGAAATCTATAGCAGTTTTGGCACTAATTAATTCATTCGAAGTTGCTCCCTTCCGTGACCTTGTAGAGCACCCCATCATGCACACATCATCATCAGTTTCATCATCAGCTTCCTCAACTTCTTTGTCTTCATCACATGGGGCATGTGGCAAGAAACATCTGTCACACCACTCAATTTCATTGGATTCTACCACAACAACCCTGACAGCTAAAGGATCAGGCACCAATTTGTTTTCTCGGGGTTGGGATTGTCTATTCCCTGATCCCACAGGCCCTTTACCCATGTTATATAATCTATGATCACCTCTTTCCTCTGCAACTCTGCTCTATATCCAGCTTCTCTAGTAATTCACATTTTTGTAAGTTCCTGAGAAATTCCAACTTCAAAATATTAACCTTTACAATCCTTGGACTCACAAATTAAGCTTTAAATCCATTCAATTTCACTTTGCAGAAAAAATGACAAGGGGTTTCATCAAAAAATGATGAAAAAAATGCATATTCACATCTCCAGGAGTCTTTGGGAAAAACTAGCAGAAAATTTAAATGCAATGCACAACAACCATTGATTATGCCCTTTTTCAACTTTAGATTAGAGCCGTCCATGTGTTTCCTTAGAATAAATACAAAGGTGAAGTATAGAGGAAAGTTTCCAAACAAGCGTGGGCCTTCCACGTGCTCTAGGCCCAAGAAAATTGCCTTTTGTCCTTTGAAAAAAATTCAGTATAAAAAGGAGTAAGCAGAAGCCTCCACGTGTCTCTTTAGTGCACCTTTGATATGGTGCCCAAAAGCAGAGACCCGAAACAAGCGCAAGCTCACCACATGTCTCAGCCTAGAAGAGTTGTTGAAAGAGTTAAAGGACCAATGGAAAGTGCCACATGCCTCTTTGGCACACTTTTGATATGGTGCCTAAAAGTAGAGACCCTAAACAAACGCGGGCTCACTACGTGTCTCAGTTCAGTAGAGTTTAAAAAGTTTAAGGACCAGTGGAAGGCACCATGTGTCTAGGGTCTGAGAAAGTTTCTTTGGCCATTGAAAAGTATAAGTATGGGAAAGATCCAACAGAAACCTCCAATTTTCCCTTTAACGCTCTTTCAAAAGTAAAGTATAGGGGTAGGTCCCATACAGGTGCTGGCGCTCCACATGTCCCAGGCCTTATAAAGTTGCTTGAAAAGTTTAAGTATAGAGAGGAGCCAATGGAATCCTCCACATGTCTCCTTGGCGCAACTGCTAAGGTAGGACTCAGATGCATATCCTCAAATGAGTGCCGGCTCTCTACGTGTCCATGGTCCGAAAAAGCTACACCGATCGCATGAAAAAATGTCTAAGTCTGAGCATGGCTAGCAGAAACCCCCACGTGTCTCCTTAGCACACTTCCAAAGGTCAAACCAAGAGGTGAATTTTCAGATGAGCGCAGGCCCTCCACATGGACAAGACTTGAGTTGAAGCGGGCCTTAGAGTTTCAAAATGCCCCACTGAGCTACATCTAATAAAAAAGGACCATGTTTCCATAGATGTTGGGACAAAAATTGACAGGGAAAACAAAACATGACTGTGGAAAAAAAGAAGGAAGGGGAAAAACCCGAATTTACACCCAAGTTACAAATTCTTTCACATGGAAAGAGGAACGGAAAATAAATTATGGACTTAAAGTGATCCTCAACCAAAGGAAAGGACTGATCATGGAAATCAAATGAAGGAAAAATCTTTCATGCATCAATACAGGGAGATAGAGAATATGACAGAGCCCGCAAATTAAAGAATTTCAAGGACAAACGGGGTGAGATCAAATTGAGCACCAACACATTCATCAACTCGTAGCCATAAAGGTCTTTGGGTTCCAAAGTTCTTTGGAACTTTTCACGTATAATATTGGTCAGGTAATCAATATACCCAACTACTGACATCTCGTAAATACCTTCATATTTCTCCTTACCAGCGCGTTTACCGTTTGTAGCATGAACACCCAAATCTTGCACCGATCCTTCACCTGTCTGTGTAGTATGGGGCACACCTGAAAACTCACCCTTATCTGCTTCTACCTCTGTTTCCTTGGACCCCTCTTCATTATTCTTCATATCTACTTCCCGAGGATCTTTTTTATCCTCAATCTGTACTGGAGTGTTCGGCACACTGTCCTTAGACTTCTCATCTTCATCATCTTTTTGTGGGACGTACCTGTGCCTTTTGTTATTTTCTAGATCTACCTTCACAGGTGAAGTCCTAGGTGACCTCCTAAGGGGCTACGAGGTTCCCGCACTTTGAGTTCTTGTTCTTCATAGCACTCTCTTAAACTAATTTTCCCTAGTAGTCTATTTTACATCTATCTCCATAGTGCATATCTCCAACACTTCCTCATTTGATTCCTATAATAGAGGAGTCTCCTCACGTGCTCTCTTTTCACCAGCAGTTGCTTGTTTCCTCTTATGCACAAGGTCAGAACTATCTTCTTCCCCATTTTCCCCCTCTTCTTCATCAAGGGGAAAAGTGTATTCTTCATTTTGTAATGTGTCCATAGTATGCTTCCCCTTGGGTGGTCCAGGGAGCTTGAATTCCTTTTCCACATACTTCCCATTTTCCAACCTTGGCTTGAGGTGAATATATACAAGGGCTGCCCTAGACTTCCCAATGGCCAAACTCATAGCCTTCATGTTAATATGATCTGATCTTAATTTTTCAATATATGTAGACTTACTTGGATAAACGTAAGTCTTGCTGAGGGTGTGGTAGTCACAATCTAAGTTATCTGCTTTTAAAAGCAATCAGTGTGCATTTGAAAACCTATGTACAGATTCTTGGAAGTAAAGCATGGTTAATGCATAAGGGAGCTTACACCAAGGGCTCCACTTCCCATCCTTCATCCCGAAGCACCCTATACAAAAGTGTGGACACACTACAAAATGTACTTGTTTATCTAATACAGAAGGGATATCCTTGGGTATTCTCCATTCCTCCTCAAACACAACATAGAGGTGCTCATACCACAATGTTTTTCTCTTCTTAAAGGGGCTACTCATGGTCCTATCACATGTGTACTTAGAAAATGTCTCTGCTAGATATTTCTTCTCCTCAGGATATTTCCATATTTTATCCTTTGTCCCATTGGGCACTCCAATTTCCACAAACACTAATCACAAAAATATCACGTCAAAACTTATTTTCTCATGTTGGTGTGCCTCCTCAATAATAGTTTCAGCAATGAAACTAGACAAATTTTACAACACACCTTTTGTCATCTTTTTCACCACATGCAACCAGATCTTGTTTACCTATGACCAGTGCTCTTGGTTGTGTAACTTAGTAAGTAGGTATGCTTCTGCCGAAACAACTGGATACTTATACAACTTAGGGATATCCATCCCATGCCCTCCCTTTGTATATCTGAGTGCCTTCTTTGTTTCTTCTATCACCTCCTTGTCAGTGAGGTCACTACTTAATTCAGTACCTAAAATCCTTAGTCATGTCAAACTCCCAATTAGGGGTGTGGTGAGCCTTGGTCGTTGCCCAAAAAAATAGAAGAATTCCTCATGGACTTCTCTCATCAACCACTTGTATGACTTTTCTAGTTTTCCAAAGTAAGGGAGCTCATATAATTACAAAACTCCCACCTTTGTTAATATCTTTTCACCCACGTCATCATACACGTCCATGTCATTCTTTGTCCTCAAAGTCAACTTCACTACCAACAACTTGTCCAATTCATCTTTATTATATTTGTTCATATGGTTATAATCACTTACTTTGCTTGACGAATGTGAGAATCCCAAGTGTGACCCATAAAAACCCCTTCTGGGTATTACATCTCATAAAAACATCTATTAGGGGCATCTTCTACTTTAACCTCAACTTCCTTCTGCTTCCTTCCCTTTGTGGCCACTCTAGGTGCTCTCTTAGGTGCCATAGGAATAATAAATATGCACTCTTTCAATAGATTCGAGCTTTGTAACTTAAATCCATGTTACCTAGCTTGATTCCGTGTGCCCTAGCTCAAACTCGAACCCTATGAGCTGATTTCTCTTCCTCGCATGCCTTTTCTTTGCTCAAACACTTCTCTCCAATGGAGCGCAAGAAAACCTTGTGCGTAACTTCACAATTTTTTCTAGTTCAATTTGGCATCGCAGTTTTTCACACATCACAAATCAATCCTTATCTCACTCTTCAGCTTGCTCAAATTCTCTCAATTGTAAATGTAAAAATGATTTCACAACACCACCTTATATATAATTTAAAAAAACCCACTTTTACTTCTCACATACTAAAACCGTAATTCACATTAACTTGGTGTTTCTTTCTTCTACGCTGTAGTCATAACCTTCTGG
Organism: Taxus chinensis; assembly: GCA_019776745.2. Lineage (NCBI taxonomy): Eukaryota > Viridiplantae > Streptophyta > Pinopsida > Cupressales > Taxaceae > Taxus > Taxus chinensis. The sequence goes on along the minus strand of CM034151.1, from coordinate 262,023,604 downwards.
CATGCCTACTACTTCTTGGCCTCATACCTCCTTGTTTGTTCCTTCATACGCCAAAGTAATTCACCACTATACCTTTCGCTAAGTAGTTTCTACCGCTATAGCCTACCTTGCATTACACTGTGCATCCATTTATCCATAGATGGTCTTCATTCATGAATAATCTTTCTCTATTAACACCTTTACTTCAAGCACCTACTAAATATCTCTCTATGCATATTCATCTTTATAGAACATTCAAACATGGTCCATGTACCATGTATATAATCCACCCCACACTAAGGGTATGTGCGGTCCTATGGGCATGAAAACACTTAGATAGTAATTAGCTTCTGGCGTGCAAGCATGCTTATTACACAAAACATTGAAGTAAATTGACAAAGCATTGCAATGATGAAAGAAAACACATATAAAGGAAATGCATTAAGGAAACCTAATCTAATGAAAATAATGACTTATTACAAATACCAAGAAGACCTATTTATAGTAGGGCTTCATCCTACTCCTATTGAAATAACTAGGCAACTGTGTTCCATCCAGTGCCTCTAACTAGCAAGCACCTGAATCAAGTATAGAATTCATAATATATGGTCCCAACCAATGAACTTTAAGCTTTCCAGGGTGGTGCAAGAACTTGTAGTAATAAAGAAGAACTGTCTATCCAAATTCAATCTTCTTATCCTTAATATATCTGTCATGTCATGCCTTCTACTTGGCCTTTTCTATCTTCTGACTCCATCGTGCTATAGCGCACCTCTCATCTAACTACATCAGTTTATCAATGCATTATTTAAGTGCTTTCTCATTAGCCAAACCTCCTGTATGCGCAATACACAAAGAAGGTATCAGGAATTCCATTGGTAGAACAACCTCTAGGCCAAACACCAACTGAAAGGGTGTGGCCTTATTCAACCTCTTGTAGGTTTTCCTATATGCCCAAAGTACAATAGAGACTTTATCATCCCAGTCCTTCCAACATCACAAATTTTAGTCAATGTGTGGCTCAATATCTTGTTGAATGCCTCAACAATTCCATTATCCTGAGGGTGCTAGTGTGTTGTTTTATGGTGTGCAACCATAAATTCAGCCAATAGTATCCTTGTGGTATTTCTAAGAAATTGAGTACCCCTATCACTTGTTAAACTCAAAGGGCATCCATACCTGATGATAATTTTTTCCCACAAAAACCTTATTGTTGTAACTTTCGTACAATTCTTTGAAGGATACTTTTTCCCCACCTTGTAAGATAATTTGTACAAGTTATAATGTAGCATGATCCAGTCATGCACACGGGTGGGGAAATAGGACCCAAAAATTCAATTTCCCACTTCTCAAAAGGTTCTACACTCCTAATCTGTCTCAAAGGTATTTTATCTCTATGCCCAGACTTTCCAAGGTGCTGACAATGGTCATAGGACTTACAATATTCTTTACAATCCTTATATAGTATTTCCCACCATAGGCTTGCCAATAAAATCTTGTGTGTGGTAACATCTCCTACATAATGACCACCTGCAATACCACCATGATCTTTCTATATAATGGCTTCATGTTCATGTTCAATTACACACCGGCGCAAAACTTCATCCAGGAATAGTTTGTATAAGTCTCCATTGATCAACATATAAGGTGCGGTGTGGATGGGAAGTTGTTTCTTCTCTAAAGACTTTATTCCCGCAGGCGCCACACAAGTTCACAAAAAGAAAAGAATATATTCTAATTCAGATGGAGTGCATTTTGATTTGAATAGTTGTGCATCTGGCATTATGTCCTCAATGTTTGGCATGTACTTACCTAAATTAATCCTTGATAAGTGATCTTGTCCAAAGTTTCTCTTTCCTGGCTTAACCACCACTGTAAAATTAAATTCTTGAAATAAAAAGATCCAACGACATATGTGCCCCTGCAAAATAGGAATTTTTACCAAATGATTTAATGCCATGTGGTTTTTATAGAAAATAAAAGGTTTTTCCATCAAGTATTTTTGAAACTTATGTAGTGCGTAGATCATGGACAAATCCTTGCGCTCTGTAGTAGTATAATTATGTTCAGCCGGTGTCAATTTCCTACTTGAAAATTAAATAGGATGATCTACAATACCTTCTCCCGGCTGGGCTAATACTATGCCAATGGCCATACTAGAGGCATCCACATGCACATGAAATGGTTTGGACCATGAAGGAAAGCACAAAATAGGTGTTGTAGTAAGCCTTTCCTTTAGTGTCTCAAATGTGCGCTATTGTGCTCCCCCCCAATGGAACTTGCCTTCACTTTTTAATAATTCTTCTAAAGGTGCAAAAATCTTAGCATAACCTTTAATAAACTTCATGTAATATCTTGTGTGTCCCAATAATCCATGCACCTTGCTCTAGTTAGTAGGTTCCTCTAGGCCCAAAATAACAACAACCTTAACAAGATCCACTAACAAGCGTTCTTTACAAACAATATTTTCCATCAACATCCCAAAAGGTGTAGGAAAAACACATTTATTAATGTTTAAAGAGATGCTCAATTGCCAGCACCTCTCAAACATCATCCTTAAGTTATCACAATGATCTTTCACTAGCCCATTAATTGTCCAATCATCCAAGTAAATTTGCAGAAACTTATGAATGAAGTCCTGGAATGCTTACACAAAAATGCGTAAAAATACTACAGGTGCATTATTTAATCCAAGAGGCACAACCATGTATGCAAAAAATTCCCACTCTATGGTGAAATTTGTCTTATCTTGATCTTGTTTAGCTATTCGTACTTGATGATATCAAAAAAATCAATTTGTAAACGAGTAAATCTTGTGCCCTGCAACGCCTTCTGGAATATCCTCTGTAAATGGTGTGTGAAAGGGATCTATTGCACATGCACCATTCAACTTCCTATAATCCACATAAATTCTTATTATGTTATCTTTCTTGATACTGATCACCATATGGCTAACCGACTCTGACTCCTCAATGGTATCAATGATTCCAAAATTCAATATCTTATCAATCTCTTCCTTTACCTTGACATGCAGGTTAGGATTCATCATGTAAGGCCTCTTCCTAACCAGGCATGCACCTTCCTTTAACTTGATTATCATCTCACCCAAAGATTCATGCACCCCTTTCAACTCATGATAACTGTACGTACCCAAAATTGTAAGGTACTGTACTGCCAGAATAGTGTAACAAGTTCCCCAATGATGATACAGGTCTCCTCGCAAGGTGTTCGGGATCCGGAAAAGCCCTCGGAGTATGCGTTAACATCCCGCATGACCCACTTAGCCCCCGTGCCCTTTGTTTTCCCCTTTTTCCCTCTTTCCTTGGCCTCTTGATCTTCAGTGATGAAACTGCCGCCCTGCAGGGCGGCGGTCTCGTGACCGCCGCCCTGATCAGGGCAGCGGTCCTGTAACCGCCACCCTGCTCAGAGCGGCGGTCCTGTGTGCGTTCTCCAGAATGTTCTTTTGACGTGACTCTTGTGAAATATCATGATTCACCGGCTTTCTTTGCTGACTTGAGCATGCATTTATGTTTTTGGTCCCCTAGAATAGTGTTTTTCCTTTGTTTATTGTTTAGGAGTTCAATTTGGTTTTGATTTTTGGGTGATTGAATTCCTATAAATGCATGGTTTGTGCACAAGCAAATGGTCTGAAGTTTGGCTGGATTTTGAAGACTGATCTTTGCTCTCCTCATTTTAGTATTTTAGCTTGTTATCTTGTTTAGAAGCCATAGCTTGAATTCACTTGCATCTTTAGTTAGATTGCTCAGCTGTTGGTAAGCCACATACCCATCTTGTGCAGGCAGTGCTGTCATTTCATCCAATCTGGTCTGAAGCTTGCCTCTGAATTTTCTCTTTGCTGTAGATTTAATTTTCATTGTTGCTTAGAGTTCTTAGTTCAGTTCATTATATGCCTGGTTAGCTTTATTCAGCTGTTGGTAAGCCACATATCCAGCTTGTGCAAACAGTGTCGTTATTTTATCCAACCCATTGGAATAGAATAGCTTAGGAAGCCATTAAAGTTGCAGGTTTTGCTCTTCGAATAAGATAGTTACAGGTTCTGGTCGCTTCATGTTGCATGACTCGCAGTAAAATCCCGCTAGGAATCGCATAAGCCAAGCTCTGTACTCTTGCGTTGTCCCTCTCCTACTCGCATTTTCGGTCTGCATTCTGAGTTGTCCTTGTCCTAAAATCTACTCCTATCAGTGCTAGCATTACATGCTTTTCTGGATCCACGTGAACATGAAAGAACGAGGAGATCACACAGAGGGGACAAGATCGCACACGCCATCGGATTCGCCACTGTTCTGCGGAATCCAAGTTTTAACTTTCAAAGTTCTAGTTAGAATCATATCAAATAGAGTAGATAATTGCTTCATTTCAGTGACTTTTATTCTCGATATTGCCAGGGAAGCTGTGAGGATTGATAGTTTCTGAGAAACTATGATTCACTCCTCACTTCTGAGGTAGGATCGAGAATCTTGCAGATAGATTAGACGAGCTATTTTATTTATTTAGAACAAAATCTACAAATTACACAGGCTCATAACTACACTCAGTTATTTTGTCTGTTTTAAATTATTGTTTAGTTGTTATTTCTAGATACGCTTAAAATAGTTTGCTTTCCATTATAATCTTGAAAGGTTTCTTAGAAGAATAGAATTTATATATATGTTTTAGATTTATTCCACGTAGTTAGAGTTTACTTAGTTACAGTTAGATTTACATTCTATTTTGTATGACAATCACGGGACCTCAGGAGCCCAGGGAATATATATTTGAGCCAATCATGCCTCAACCAAATCTCGTCACAGCAATAGTTGACATAGACCAAAATCTCAGAATACAAGTATTCCGAATGACAACAGATTTACAACTGACCAGTTCTCAGTTGAGAGGGTTAAACATAGAGGACGACCAAGCACATACGTTTTGGTCAAACCAACCAAATTACAGATTGCCCTAGGTAAACACTCACATGACTATAGAAGAGTTTGAAAGAGAACAAACCTTTGGTTGTGATCCTTTGGTCCCACAGCCAGGTGCAGGAGACACTCTCACAGATATAGATACCAGTCTAAGGATCCAGGTTGCACGAACGCCTGTGAGATATTCTGAGAAAATCACATAGTTGTTGGTCCTAAACATAGAAGCTGAGAAAGCATACGATTACTGGATACTAGGTATTAGAACTTGATTTTGTGTATGACCATAACAGGACAACAACAACCAAGAGTCTATGGTTGTGATCCACAGATCCCACAGCCCAACGAGTCCACAAGTCAATCAGATATAGACACTACTCTACGCACCTTGATATTTAGATCCACTCCACTTCCACCCATCATCATCGAACAATTTTCCTTATTAGATATAGCGGCTAACGAAGCTAGAGAATTCTGGACTAGGCCAGAGAATCGTCCGTAGAGTCAATTATATTCACCATCCACTATATGACCTTATCAGGAGACATACACGAAACTATCCCAGGTCATTTTCCACGTATTCCATAACCCATAGATCGAATCATGCTAGAGCTCGATATTGATTGGAGCCTTCGAGCAGTCATCCTTGCCGATCGATCTATCACACCAGTCCAAGTTAGAAGGGCCTTCTTTGCCTTAGATTCGCAAATTCCACTAGTGCGTGTCGAAGACATTAGACTGCCTAACTAGTTTGTCTGCATCCCACGCATATTCTACCCCCACCGGCTGTCTTGGCATGACCTCGAGAGTTCGGGTACGCGGAAGAGGTATTTGTAGATTCTCACACTCGCTTGTCGCTTTTCTGGCGTACAATAACCTCTAGGGAATAAGTTCTAGAAGTCACGCCGTAGCTCAATTATCTTACCAACCTTAGAGTTAGACCAATAATCTTTAATGATGGCCTCCTTAGGTACAACATTTGTTCCATTATTGACCTTCTTCATTTTCATCGGCTGATGGTAGGCATGTGACTTCTTATTTTCACTATTTAAGACCTCGCGTGTACCCTCTATATGCTCAACATATAGATTCTCTACTTCTTTGTCATCAATAACAAAGACCATATTTTCTTTTTCTAGGAAGGCGCACCCAAGCTGTTCTACATATGTCTCTTCTTCTTCAAAGTGTGCCTCCATGTCTGACTCACATAGTAACTCCTGAATAAATTCCTCAACCTTTGCACTATCTCCCATAGTCAAACACTTCATAACCTGTAATGCCTCATTCACGGGAGGTTTAGTGGAAAAATAGTCAAAGGTCTTAATCATACCTATAGTTAGCTCCTGCCAATTTCTTGACTCTCTATTAAACTCGACATAGACATACCATGTGCATGCGCAGCCTTGCAAGCCGTAGTAGAATTGGTGAACCCATAACATAGGTGGTAAGGCCTCTTTCCCCTCTATGTAGAGTCTCTCACACTGTTGAACATGGTGCTAAGCATCCTTCCCATGAAATTCACATATCTTGGTAGGTGCATTATTGTGGAGAAATCTTACAGAGAAGGCGATTCTCACCTCTCGCCACTCCAAAATATTATCCCTATGAACCATCCACCAATGTGGTTCCATCCCATGCAGAGTATAAAATAGTACATTCCTTCTTTCCACTTGATATGTCCATTGAAATTCCATAGCGCACAGTAACACTTCAAGATTTCCTTCACCTATGTACCATGGTACCTGGTTACTTCCCAAACTCCTAACAATACTTAGCCTACTTACGCACGTAACTTCACTTTTCACCTCACATCCAACCATTTTATAAGTGCCATGTGCCTAGTTATCACATGCAACACTTGTAGTATCACTCATGGACTTTGCATCATCCCATTAGAGAACTCCTTCCTTTGATGTCTCAAGTACCTCAGGATCTCTAATGGTGCACACATAAATTCTATTCAAATCCTCTTCTCTGAAAGGTTCCACATAAGGTGTATCTTTTTCATTTGTCAAAGGAATGATCACACTCTCTTCCTTGTTCCCAAAACTTATATATCCTTTTTTAAAGCACAGATTAGCATTGCTTGCATTACACAAAGGGTGCCCAAGTAGTGCTAGAAAACTATCTACCTTTTCAAGTGCCAAGACCTCAAAGACTCCAGTAAACTTGGAACCCTTTATAATAATAGTATCATCCTTCAAGACTCCAATTGGGGTGTCTTTAGTGTTGTTTTCCATAAACAACACATTCAAAGATGGTTGTAATGGTGATCTCTCCATCTGAATCCATGTGTCTAAAGTGAGTAGATTCAATTCACCACATGGGTCAATCAAGATATGTTACTCAAGATCCATTCATCAATAGTAACATTAAGAGTGATCTCCTTATCATAATATAGACTATGAGGAGGTAGGTTAGTATGAAAATTTATTCTTTCATGCTCAACTCTAGTGCACGCTGTCTTGCCCCTTAACCATTCCCCCAATAAAGGAATGATGTTATTTTGTCGTATCATCTTGAAAACCTCCTTCAAATCATCAACATCCTTCTATGGTAGGTTATTTTCTTTCTTCTTTTCTAACTTCCGTGACTGCTCTTTCAGACATTATATCTCACCCTGTAAATTCCTAATCACCTCCATGGTTTCTTGATAAACTTCCTTTTGATACATAGGGTTTGGATACTTTGCATGCAATACCTATTCCTTTGTAATAACAAGTTTCTACCTTGGAAATTCTCTAGAACGTAGCCTCAGCACGTGTAGTGATCTTCATAGGTACCAACTCAGGATCAAGCGCTAACTTCGACATCCACTAATCTTCCATAGGGATTTGTACTCTAACCATTCTCATGCCCTTGTCCTTATTTTCCTTCTTACTCAAGTGTTCATACAAGTCTAGGAATTCTTCATAATTATGGTTCTTTCCACAAAAAGAACAAATGATATTTTGAGGACATTCATGCCTATAATGATTAAGGGATCCATATGTATAACATGTTCCTCATTTAAATTCACTTCTTCCACCGCCGCGACCTCGGCCTCTAAATCCTCCATGATATTCTTGACCATTAAAGTTCCCTTTGTTATGATTATAATCATGATGCTCACCTTGTTCCTTAGAATTATTTTTGACATTGGTTTAAAGTACACCATTATTAATAACATCATGAATCTAATCAATCAACTTGTAATTTTTAGGATAATGTGTGGTAGAATTGTAAATATTACAGTAACTGGACATGCTCTTTCTTATTGTGCGTTGTAACAGTTGGCACCCTGCTTGAATCATGATTCAAGTGATAAATTTCATAGTCCAGAAACATGGCACACATTGAATTACAAGGGAAACTATCCTTATTATTTCCTTCTACTTCATAGTTTATGCATCAAATTCCACTGTACATCTCATGTGCTGAATTAGTAGATAACGTTTCTAACTTTTTTTCCATCACTGCATTCTGAGCCTCAAAAAATGGACTAACTCTAGTTTCTACACTCCCAAATCCCTCAGCATGCAGGGATGCATCAAGTGCCTTGCACATATCTATATAATTCTTGTGTGAGAGTTCCCTTATGAAAGGTGTGATTAAACCTCCAATGAACCATTGAGCATGTTGACTCATGTGAATGTCATAAGAAATATTTAATAAAAGGGTCTTAAATCACGCATCATACTCCTGAACACTCTCAGTTGTGCCCTACTTGATGTCCTTCAGTGAGTTGATGCTCTTCTTCTAAAAATTAGGTATGTGAAACTTTGCTAAGAAAGCATCACACAATGTGGTATAGTCTACACAAGTCCGGTTCAGATCATATTTCATGTACCAACTATGTGTGCACCCTTACAAAGTAGTTGCAAATTGGCTTTCCTTATGCTCTAGAGCTATAATCCCCTTTGTGTGTCATAATATCTCAAACATAAGCACATGCTCAACTACTCCTCTATGCCTCTATATTCTGGGATACAAAGAGACATCTCCATAAATATTTTTTTGGGCTGGTGCGGTCCATGCCCACTAGATCACGAAACCAAAATGTAGCTTAGATTTTATCTCCAACATCCCAAGGATTTTTGGCACATCACTCAGCCTGAAATGAGTGCTCACCCAAAGCACGCAAGGGTACCAGGTTCCTCTTTTATGTCAACTTGTTCAAGGAGTTAGCATTATTATACTAGTAGTCCATATCCATAACAAATAATTAAGTATAGTGTAGTGCATAAACCAGATCTAGATCTTTAACCATATGCAAGATTAATTAAACAAAAACCATAATCAGTTTTAACATACAATATTCTTGCTCAGTTATGTCAAACACTAATATCCAGCCACAAATATCCATTATATTAATTGTTGTAAAACACAGAAGCTTCATACATACATAATACTATCACCATAGTCATGTGCGCCCATAAAATCATAGCATAACACTACAATAATGTTGATCCCTAAACCGTGTAAATCAATACATATTTATAGGGGTGGGGACTTTCCCTTCACCTCCCAAGAACCTTTCAAAAATATACTACATGCTAAGAATAACCATGCGCCCTTACATGATAAATACAAGAGCATGCAAGCTTGCTAATAATAGATATTCTAATAATACAATAGAGGTATAATCCTATTAATAGCCCCACAACTATGAATGTTGATTGCTCTTCCACTTGTCCAAAATAACCTGTGCGTGCTCTTCAAGTCTTCTACAAAATTTTCTCCGCACTCCATGTTTATAATTAGCCTCAACTTGAAAAATGAATAAGTCCTTATTTCATGTTGTCCTAAGCACGCCTTGTTTCACTATAGTTCTGCACTCACCTACGTGTCATGTGCCAGTGCACCCAATCCTTATGTGTTTCTCATATTTCTGGGCTATAACTCATCATCCCAACACCTATCGAGCTAGGAATGAGTGTTTCTAGAGCTCAATTGAGCTTAAAACAACTTTTCTTGTTTTTCTTCACTCTCTTGACTTGAAACTTGGACCATTGCATTTTCATGACTTTCATAATGATGTAGAATGCTCGTTCATGCTTTCACATACCTCAAACTCTCAAACCACCATAACTTACACGTGCCTTCATACCTTGTCTTCATTTTTCTTTCTTCAAAGGACCTTCATCATGAATCATACACCTGAATTGTGACCTGATACACCTTTTATACCTTCTATGTAACCTCAAAACACATTTCACATGCTTTTACTAACCTATTATTATGTATACTTTATGTTAGAAACTCATCATGTTTTCTCTATGTCAAGAATAAGGCCTTGAGTAGCTTCCTCCAGCACATGAATCAAGAGAACTAATCATGATAACATCTTAAAGACTCATTAACACCCCTGACACATCAATCTAAACATGTTAGACACAATGGAGACCTCCTACCATCTTTGGAACTCATACACAACACCTAGTTGCTTGACCATAACTCAATAACTATGCATACACACCTACTCATCATGTTATTTCAACACGTTATTACACAAGAAGACTAATAACAGTAGTAAGAACACCAATGACATCATCATACACTCAAGAATACCTTTGACATCAATGTGACTTGACATCAATGAAAACAATATTGACATTATTTCCAACACTAAATTATGCTAAATCCATCACAATATAGCCTCAACAAGCTAATCTAGGGGGAAATTGATTGAATAAAAAATTGTAGGTATTATCTACACATAATTCTTAGGATTAACTACCAAGGAATAAGGGGTTTTCATTTTTTCATATTCATCTTGGGTATAATTTTGACCTCGTCCCTTATTTATTAGTATCTCCTGAGAGTAAAACCTTGGTGTATGGCTAGATAACACTATTTACACCATCATATACACCATTGAACCAAAACCCATTTAATAATATATTAATATCAATCAAGCCTCAATTGATTAATTATGTGACCTTTCTCCCCATATAATTCTCATGGAGTATTAGACCTAATTAATTAATCTCAATCTTACTTAACTAATTCTAATCCCACACATCCATTATCCCACATTCACTACGAGTTGTAATTTTCCCAAATAGGAAATCCATAAATGAAACCCTATACCCCTTTCCCACAACATGCCTACCTCTCAAGATAATAATTTCTACTTACAGAAAGATCAAGGAAAATTTGAGAAAATCCCCTTTGGTTGAAGAAAAAAAGGATATCCAAACATGTTTCATGTCATTTTGAATGGACCTCCTACCTCACATAAACCCTTCCTTTAAACAACCCCTCTTTTATTGTATTATGTTTATCAAGGATAGCTTTAAAAAATGAGACCAATCCAAACCTTAATGGGATAGGTTTGAACATTTATTTACTTTCAAATTTTGTGTTTTCTCCATTCATACCAACCTTACCATGGATTTTCACAATTAGATTCCTTTTCCTAAATCTTCTATGATCCCAAATGATATCTTTCTCCACATAAAGGATATGTCTCTCTTCATTTCAGTTCACATCATTCACTCTACTGTGAAGTGTTATCTTATTGAAAAAGGATCAGGCATGTGTTTGTCCTCATTATAATTTATTAAGGCTCTTGGTTATTCTATCGATAACCTAAAATCTACACAAACCACTTTTCAAGGTTATGATCATGAATGATGCCTCTTATGGGGTATGTTTGGTTACCCATCACCATTCCCCTAGGACTTTCCACGTCAAATTCATGGCCTTCAATTTCCTCTATATTATAATATTCTCTTGGGGCAGCCTTGGACGCATCGTATGTGTACTATTTCTTCTACCTCGTGTCAATATGTGAAGTTATCTCACCAATGATATATTTATAAGATTCAGGAGGACACGAATCCTTTGAATTATGGCATGTTTCAACAAAAGGGGCATACCAGCTTCCAATGCTCCACAAACTATCTCTTATTCCCTTCCCAAAATATTAACATTTTAACTATCCTATATATTCTCTTCACGGAAATGCTAGTCATCTCAAATTGGTTGATCCCACGCCTCCCAATCTCTTGGATTCTGATGATGATGATCCCAATGAGGTCACTCTTAGAATCAATACTTCTTGCCTTCATGGGTTCATTATATCCCATCTACCTCCCTCCTTCTGGCCTCCCAAGAAGGATCCTTCAATTGCCATAGTAATCTCACATACACCACAGCCCCAACCAGAGCATGTGGTTTGACTAGAGACCATAGTTGATTATTGTGCGCTAGATGCCTCTACATTGTAATATGACTATGGCTATAATTTAGATCATCTAAACTTGGATAACTATGTCCAGATTCGTGATAGGGAAGTCGTGTGTTTCCAAGAAACCGTTCGCACCAAATTTTATCACGACATAAATTTCATCCTCATACAGGATGAATCCCCAATTACACTTGTTACTTCTTCCCCACTAGTTATTGATCATCATATTTCTCCACCTGCTACCTCTCCACATACTACCGTCAACCTATCCAACCCATTTTCCCTTACAGGATTAGATGATCAAGGTGTCGGTTTTGACTACGAGGTTGATGATATCATGGGTGATGATCTTATCTACTGTTCCTCGATCATTGAGAAAAAATTCCTCCATTGGTGCAATCTTACATCAGTATCACTCTTAGACATAATTACTAGCCCTATGTAGCCTATGATACTCCTCTCTCTATCGTTTTTCCTTAGGATTACTCAGTCCCCCATAACCAAGACATATTTCACATGGAATGAGGCTCCAAGCCATGATTGTTTTTATTACAAAGCATATTTATGCCACATGAAGAAGCTAAAAGTTGAGGTAAAACATGACCAAACCAAAAACTATAAAATCCTTCCGCTTCATCTCCATTCTTTTTTTCTCATCACGGGTATCACGTGTACACCAAGGAAGACTTTCAGGTTCTACATAGAAAGTGTCCCATTGATGATACTTATTCACTCTACTAAAAGCGTGGGGCTGATTCTTCTCGAAACCGGCCACCTTCCCGTCGACCAACTAGACCACAACCAACTTATGAACTACCACCTCACCCTAATCCTTTTCCTGCCATGAATGACAATCAATATCAAATTATCACTGTTATCCAATTTTACGCACATGGAAAAATTAGAAAACAGGGCCTTATTACTATTAAATCACGACATCGGTTCTGGTCATCAGGTGAGATCACTCATTTTTTTTTTGGTATGTGAGCCATCGAGGAGTTCGATAAGCTTATCTCACTCAGTCAAGCTAAATAGTGTCAAATCAGGAATAAAAAGATGAGTCATTGGAGGAGCTCATGCCTTATCCTAACTTGGTTATAACTCAGATCACAAGCCTTAGATGAGTTCATGAGTAGGAAATGTAAGCTCAGTAACTAATTTTGGCTTTTCGTAAAGGAATCTCGATAGGAGTAGAGGATGTTTCGATGGTTGGATCATTGAGGCAGAGAAATGATGAGCTCGACTAGATTTAATTCCACATGGAGAGATTAATGCTTCCTCATTGGAATATGAACTCATATTTAATGACTCGATAGAGACAATAGCATAAATGACCGAGCCTGATCTTGATAAGATAACTCGTAAACAGATTTATGGTGAGTTTGTGGTGATTTATAGTTAAAGGAACAAGTTGATCACCATACATAGAGGTTGAGTTGTATCGAGTCAAGCTGATAATTAGAATGGTGAAGAAACTTTACCCTCTTTCCAAGTGCAGATGTTAGCATGGTATGCCGTGATGGCAAGATACTCTGTGGGTTCCCAAGACCGCATTGCCAAGTGAGAGTTTTTGGGTTGATGAGCTAAGACAAGCCCAACATTGTCGGAAGAGATATATAATTCTCATGCTAAGGCATGAATAGGGGAACTCAGGGAATACATTCCCAAGTGGAAATATTGGGTTGGTAAACCATGGTGATACTTCCGTGCGTGGGAGAAATCGGATAAAATTTCCAAGTGGAGATCATACGATGGTGATCTATCATGAGAATTCCACGCAGCTTGGAGTTGTCTAAGTAATTTTATGAGTCACCAGGAGAATTAAAGTGGCAGTTGCAAACTGGGTGTTAAGTAATCCTCCAAGCGATGATGGAGGCTACAGGCTGAGATAGATTTTCACTCGCCGCATTATACAGATGTTTTTTAAATGATACCGAGCAACATGGTGAGTGGGGGTCAGTGCTTGTAATTTGAATGCGTGGAAAAAGGAAAACATTTGAATGAGTGGAAAAAGGAAAACATTTCATTTGGCCTGAAGAATCACTCGGTTCACCACTATGAGGAATGAAAGTGGATTAGTATCTTATCACAGACCCAACCACTCGATGTGTTAATGGCTTAGTCATGGCTCATGTGCGAATAATTTGATGGGAAAGCGATGCTGAAAACTTGTCCAGATGGAAGGGATAGGTGAGAAGCTCCCACATACTAGGTAGTAGGCATTTTGTAGTATAGTAGAATCCTTTTTGAGTGCTTCCAGCAAGGAGGTTGTCCAACTATGTTGTTATCTGTTTAGTATCGAATGCATCCTCAAATTAAGGATTTTCATTCAAGATATTTTTATCAAAATCGATTAAGTGATAGTGAGAGTGTTACCAGGAGACCTGATGAAATTTATTACAAAGATTCTCTATTGAGACCTTACTTGTTTTAGGATGTAGCTCATGGAAGTGAATCTCATACAAGTGGATTTGTTTCATATCATAATATTCATGAAGCACAAATTTCTTTGCAATTATATGAGAATCTTCAACAAGTCACTAAGTTGGCAATCATAAAGGTTTATGTTGGAATTATCTCACCTTATAAGCTACAGCTGAAATGTTTGCACTAAGATTTTGATGTTGTCCTCAAATCTGATGAAGAAAAAGGTTTATATATCAATATGGTAGATGCCTTTCAAGGCCATGAGCATGATATAATCATTATGTTTTGTGTCTGAGCTGCAAATCATGGGGTTGGTTTTGTAGCTGATGTTCACCGCATGAATGTGACATTAACATGAGCTCGCAGAGCACTTTGGGTTATAGGCAACACAGCCACATTGAAGCAATCTAGTGACTGAGTTCAGTCGAGGGTATATTTTTTTGATGCGTAGAGCTTGGTAAAACTCATGAGAAGCTCACCGATTCAGAGGAAATGGAGCCCAATAAGGATAAACAAGGCTCGCTGGGAGTTATTCAGCGATGAAAACACTCGAGGCTCGTAGAGACGAGTCGCAAGCTTCATGTGAGGGGAGGGACATGATGATAAGCATGGTGTAGAGAGGAAAAGAGCTTAGATGTCGATAGAATGAAAAAGTGGGGTTCAAAACAAGTATCCTGCTATAGTAATAAAGATGATTCTGGAGTTTCAATGTGGAATTCAATACATTTGAGTTCATGTTTGATTAGTAAGACACAAGTGAAGGTGAACCAAATCACATGGAGCTATTTGGTCAATTAGGTGATAAGTACGAGTTGGCTGGGCTATGATGGAAATAACTTGGCACTGAAAGAGTTTCATATGGAATTTTTTGAGTTAAAAATCCTACGACAATAAGGAGGTCATCGGTAAAAGAACTTGAGGGCTCATCAGAACATGTTTTTTTTAGTTCACCTCGCATGGAGTGAAGAGAAACAGACAAGATGTTCTATAGTAACACTAAAATGATGAGGCTTAGGAGAAGTTGGCACTCATAGCAAGTTGAATGGAGGAAGGCTTAGCTTGCTTTAAGATTTTAGTAGGTGGATAACCTAGTCTGAATAAAGAAGAATCATGATTGAGCCACACTAAATGAAGATCTCATTTAGGAATTGACAAGAAAACCAATCTTGTGGTGAAGTATTCATGGATTAAATGTGAATTCTGAATCAAGAAGAAAATAAAGTGTGTAAGTGAGGTCGCAGAATTTATAGAAAATGGTTTGCATGGATACATCACAGAAAATGGTAAAGGCTTGAGAATAAAAATTCTAGTTGAGAACACAAACATGTAAGGATGACTCTAAGAATGAAGGCAGTAGAGACCGGTACTTGGTGCACGGTGAGGTATCCATAGTGAGCAAGAGGTTTGAATTGGAATGGCTTAAGGAACCGATCTAGGTGTCAAGTTCCTCAAAGGAAAGAATTCAACACATAATCCATCTACATAAGCTTAAGACATGGTTCACGTCAAAAATGAGTTTGGGAGAAAGCTCACATGAAGGATTCAGATAACTGAGTTGAGTCATTCACCATTCACCAAGTGAATCAGTCAGGGAACGCTTGGATGGGAACCAAGTCGATTGAATAGCTCAAGCATCCAACTGCTCAGTAATTCATTCTAATTAACTTTGTTTATTTCATCAAGCATTAATACCAAACTCAAAATTCAAAGAGAGCTCGACAAGCTAAACTCATGCCGAGTCACTGGTCGATAGAGATGCAAGCTCGGTTGTCAGCGAAATAAGTGACTTAGGATGAGCTGAGTTGTAGTCTGAGTGACCCGATGATGAGAATTAGAAGAGGTGAGAAGAGCTCGATGTAGATTGGGAGCAGTTGGGATCGGTGAGTTCGGTTTGTTGCTCGAAGCTCTTCGAGTTAGGATATGTGCAGACTCTATCCATATGGACCCTCCTCCTCTTCAAGTCAAACAGGTCAACGGGGGGTCCCGAGATTATGTTAATTAAATTAATATTTTTATTTAAATATTTTAATAATAATATTTATTATTATTATTTTAATATTATTTTAATTAATTGAGAAGACTAGGTCATGAGGCAATTAATGACCGATGATGGAACCTTCTCATGTGGTTCAACTAACTATAATAAATACATCATGGGCCTTCAATTTAGGAATGTAATTATGACCTTTCCTCTTCTTTCTCACATATTCTTCTATAAATGTATGTTGGAAACTCATTTCAAAGGGTTCCAATAGTTCAGACAAGTTGGATAGTTAGATATCTTAGGTGAGTGTATGCTTTTCAAGAGTCCTCTCTCTTCTGCAGGTTGTTCTTGTGTGTTGAGAGAACTTTCAAGCCTCCTCTTCAAGACTGTAATGGAAACTATTGCCTTTTCTAAATGTATGATGCATTGTGCATGTTATTGAAGAAATAAAAGTGTGTGTTTTGTGACTAATCTTGGTCCTTTCATCCTTCTGTGTTTCTTTGTGCCTTTCTCATACTTGTAGGTACACTATGCAAGTTTAAGTTTCTATTGTAGGTTCTTGGAGTTCTATGCTTATCGAGTGGTGGAGTATTACATGCAGTTGAGTTGTGGTGTCTATTCACCCTTCTTGAGTTCATCCTTCTTCACTGGGAAACTGGTATATTTCTCAGTCTGATAAATTCTAAGAAAGGGAACACATGTCTCTTAGTTTGTGGTATCTTGTAACCTCTCTAAGTTGCAGTAGGTGAAGTTGACTTGTGGTGCACACACCCTCTTCAAATTAACCCTTCATGAGTCTAGAAACACCCTTTATTTGGTGAATCACCATCCCTAGTATAATTTCATTTCCGTAAATCTCTTTCCCTAAAACCCATTAAGATGTTAGCATAGGATTAGATAATCATTTTTGTTACACTAGAAGCAGTACAACACTTAGTTTAGGAAGAGGAAGCTTTCCTTCTCTGGAGGTTCACTTCGAGCCCAAGTCCCACAGCTTGAGAGGTGATCCCATGTGTCCCAATAACAATGAACATCCTATTCACATCTTGGCCATTTGGAGGGTGTAGTGATTTGGTGACAACAGGTTTTGGCACGCTGGGTGGGATAGAGTTGGTACTTCTACTCTCACTTACACAAGTCAAATTACATTACACAAGTCAAAGGCGACTCTATATCTTTGGATTCCAAATATCAGTGTGGTAACTTATGCAAAGAATTTAGACAAGATCTTCTTCAAAGAAAGGAAATTATCATCATATCGAACTTTCCTTATCTCCTCCAAAGATAAGAAGAAGAGGCATTTCCACATCCCAAGTCACAAATTTATCTAGTAGGGGTCATTCGACTCCTCCTTAAGGAAGATTTCCTCCACCCAGGAACAATCAACCTTTCATTGCTATGGTGAGGAACCAAGTTTTTCCCCCTTTCAATGTAATTAGTTCTCTTATGTTGGCTCAGCGTGACCCGATACCTATTGCGGCACTCAAAATTTTACCCATCTACACATGGGAAACTCACGTTACTCTAGTGGAGAATATCTTTGATGTAGCCAACATCTGCGCAATACATAATATCATAGAAGAAAACGTTGTAGTTAGAATTATTGCTACCTCTTTCAACGGAAAATCACTTCAATGGTTTTGTGGGTTAGGTGTTAGCACTATAACCACTTGGGACAAGTTGGGAGAAAAGCTATGTAAACAGTTAAAAGAAAAAAGTGATCACCTATCACTTTTGGAACAACTCACTACTATGAAGAGAGATCCCCAAGATTACATGAGTTATTTTAACTTCCGATTCCACAGGACTTGGAATAGGATTCTGGCGCTTGTAAAGCCCTCTGCACATAATGCATTCTTGTACTATTTACGAGCCTTGAATAGTGTAGTAGTTATTATCCAGTCCATGGGAGGGACTACACTTCCTGATGCTTACGAAGTTACCATAAGTGCAACAAATTCTTTGATTCAGGATGGAAAGATAGCTCCACGACCACCAATGCCCTTTTCTCTAGATCTTATGAATCATCAGCCTCTCATTTCTCCTATTCTAGTAGACTCCAAGAAACTATCTCAATATTCCCCTGCCTCTTCAAATGACCTATTTGAAGTCAAGTTACTACTGCAAAATTTTGGAAATGAGCTCGTTGCACTCAAAAGGCAACAGTTTCAATACAATCATCCATATCAGCTGCAAAATCAGCAGTATCAGGCTAACCGTCCTCCTTTTCAAGGAAACAATTAGCCTCAAAATCAAACTACAAGTCAAGTTACAAATGTCAGGCCCTTGAAATTTTGGAACCCTCTTGCAGCTAGCTCATCTAGAGATATAGTACCTGTTCAAAATAATCTAGTTCAAGACTACGAATGGTGTTATCCTTGCTCTCAACCTCACAATCAAAATATTTTTCCCAATGGGGTTCTTATTCAGGCCCTTATGGTTCAAAGTGTATCTTCCCGTTCAGAGTTAACAAACAATTCATCTATGTAAGAAGTATCAGATCAATTGCAAGCACCTAAAGAATCCACTTTGCTAAACTGGAAAGCGAAATATTTTTGTGGGTTGAATATAGATTCTTCATCAGTGGCAGCAAACACTCATTCCAAGAAGAGAGAAATGGAGCCTCAACCTCCCAAAGCTGATCTAGCATCCACTTCTCAACCTAGGTTATAAATGGTAGTTGATAAAAATGTGAGAAAGAAATCACCAGAAACACCGGCTAGCCACGCTACAGGGAAGAAGGTTCTCCAAGAATCATGGTACCCAACAAATGTTTTCCAAAGGAGGACCCCAATGCCAAAAAAAGTGTCATCAAAGTTGGAGTGATTCCCTTCAGCATAGTAGAACAAATGAAGAAAACCAATCTAAGTGTTACCATGTGGGATGCACTCTCGATCCCTTCTCAAAGAAACCTGTTGCAAGAAGCTCTGAATAGTTTTAGTACAACCAGTGGATCACCAAGCCATGGAGTGAAAAATGCTACAAGTTTGTGTCAACCGGAAGGGAAAATCATTCATACAGAAAACAAACCACTACCATTCTACATTTCCCTGATCATTGGCGACCACCTGGTACATAATTGCAGGATCGATTCTGGTGCCAATAGCTCTGTCATGCCTAAACAAATTACAGATGTACTAGGCATACAATATGCGGCAGTTGCAAGAGGGGTTGTTCAGCTAGATGGCACAGCTGTTAAGACTATTGGGGTTATCAAAGGACTTCAACTTACCATCCATGCATGCCCAATCTTTTCATTCACCCAAGATATATCAGTCATTGATCTCCCTCCCCTCTTTTCCATCTGCCTATCACGAGATTTCACCACCAATATGGGTGGTTACCTATCGGCTGATTGGTCACATATGATTCTCAAGACTCGATATAGAACCAAAGTAACTATAAGGGAAGAACCAATCTTCCATAATCATGTAGAACCCTACACTACTAGTCCCATAAATGGAAATTACACCATCGGCAATCCCAAAGAGGAAGATGCCGATCATTAACCAACCACCCTTTTTGAAGAATTCCCTAATACTTTCCTAGATGAAGTAAGTAGATATCATCAGTATGATCCCTACGTTGATGTATTAGTAGAAGAAGAAGCTGGTTCGTTGGTCTTGGAAGAAATAGGATTAGGTACCTACTGTATCCATGAAGAAGATACAATCATACCACAACTTGTCAAAACACCAAGTGATTCTAAAGGACTATTGGAAATTGTTCTTCGATGGCTCAAGAAGTAAGAATGGATCTGGTGCTAGTGTTATTTTAATTTCTCCAAAGGGAGATAAGTACTTCTCATCCTTTTGGTTGCAGTTCAGTTGCAGTAACAATGTTGCTAAATATGAGGCTCTTGTGCAAGGAATTCAGCTAGCCCAAAGGAAGGGAATCAAGGCCTTGACTATTTTTGGAGATAGTGACTTAGTTTTTCATCAATTTTTAGCATGTAGTGCATCCAAAAATGATCTTTTAAGATCATACAAGAACTGAGTCTGGGACCTGATTAAAGATTTTAACGCTTTTGGAATCCATGCAGTTCCTAGAGCTCAAAATCAAGATGCAGATAGGCTTGCTATAATTGGTTCACAATACAACATACCAGTTGATATCATAAAATAAGGGCAGCAATTTGTTAAAATGGTGATTCAACCGGCAGTCCCTGATAATGTGAGTAGTTGGCAAGTGTTCGATAGTGATAAACAAATTGTCATTTTCCTACAAGAAGAGGCGGAGTTTGCTACAAAGAATCAAGATAAGTTGCAGGAGTCATATGGTGAGAAAATTATCCAATTGAAAAGCAACAAGTTACCAAAAGGGTTTAGTCACTTTAGAATCCATTTTCAATTCAGATGACCAAGCCACAAGACAAATCCCTAACATGGTGGTCAGAGAAGAATATTTTCATAAAGTTGAAGTATCAAATGAAAAATTTCTTAAGATCGGAAAAGTGTGTACTTTTGAAGAGAAATAAGATTTCATCAAACTTTTTCAAGAGTATCATGACATCTTTGCATGGAGCTATAAAGATCTGCGTGGTTTTGATCTAGGTCTAGCTCAACATACCATCAAACTGGATCCTAATGCTAAGCCAGTTCGTTAGAAATAGAGACCAATTAATCCCAAAATTGAGCCACTAATGAGAAAGGAGCTAACCAAGCTCATTGAGGCCTGTATAATTTTTCCCATCAAGCATTCCTCATGGGTAGCCAATTTGGTGCCCGTGAGGAAGAAGAACGGAGAGATCTGGTTATGCGTAGATTTCAGGGATTTGAATCATGCATCATTAAAAGACCATTATCCTCTTCCATCGATGGAGCAGATCCTTCAAACGGTGGCAAGAGCTCAAAGATTTTATTTTTTCGATGGATATTCAGGTTACAATCAAATCCGTCCAAGAATCCAACCAATTCAAAACGGATTTCACTACCAAGTGGGGCACGTATGCCTACAATAAAATGCCATTCGGATTGTCCAATGCCGGAGCTACTTCCCAAAGAGCCATGGACATGGCATTTAAGGGACTAATCAACGATATTATTTTAGTTTACCTTGATGATATAACTGTATACTCTAAGCATGCAGAAGATCACATCACGCATCTAAGGAAAGTTTTCCAAAGGTGTAGGGAATTTGGGGTTTCACTTAACCCCAAGAAATGTATTTTCACAGTGCACGAGGGAAAATTGTTGGGGCATGTGGTCTCAACAGAAGGATTATCAATCGATCCAGCTAGGATTCATTTAATTATGTCCTTATCTCTCCTAAGTCACAAGAAGGGCCTCCAGAGTTTTTTGGGAACCATAAATTTCGTGCAGAGATTCATCCCTCAATTCGCGACATTGGCTAAACCACTGACAGCCATGCTAAAGAAAAACATGCCATTCTCATGGACAAAGGAAGGACAAGAAAGCTTTGAAGCTATCAAAACAACCATTTCTCAAGCTCCCACACTTGTGAACCCCAGGTTTGACAAAGATTTTATCCTTTATGCTTTTGCAGGTCAAGAGAGCATTTCAGGGATCCTCACCCAACAAAACAACAACCTGATGGAGTAACCAATCACTTTCTTCAGTCAATCCCTCAAATACTACGAGTTCAAATACTCATTCATTGAAAAGTAAGTCTTTGCAGTTATTCAAGCTTTGAAGAAATTCAAGCACATGTTGTCCAACAACAAGATTCATCTGATGGTGTCTCATCCAGGTGTCAAGGAGTTTTTGCTGAATAAAGATATGAATGAAAAGTGTGGTGGATGGATCACGAAGGTAATGGAGCATGACGTACACATCAAAGTCACTAAACTTGTTAGAGGTAAGGGTTTATGTCAACAACTTGCTGCAGACATGGAATCAAAAGGTAATGAGGATGTGACACTCCTAAATACTGATGAGAATGTTGATCAAGCTAACTAGTTATCCAAAATGAAGAGTTTCATCTTCTTGGGAGCATACCCGACAAACATGGATAAAAACCAAAGATGAACTTTTCATCTTCAATCTATCCCATATGTTTTGGTAGATAGCATTCTCTTTCGAAAAGATTTGAACGGTGTCCTCCTTCGGTGCATAGGACCCGAACAGGTCAGTAAGATACTAGAAGAGTTTTATAATGGCCTATCTGGAGGACATTATTCTGCATGAACAATAGCTACCAAGATCATGCGAGCTGGCTACTATTGGCCAGATTTATTCAAGGATGCCCATCTCTAGGTAAGGAAATGTAAGGAATGTGCCTTTTTCATAGGTAAGCAGAAGCTGGCAGCTCTTCCATTGCATCCAATTCAAGTGGATCAACCCTTTGTTCAATGGGGGTTGGACTTCATCGGAATGATTAATCCTCCATCCAGTGACGGACATAAGTGGGTACTTACCGTAACAGACTATTTTACTCGATGGACAGAGGTGGTAGCATTAAAAGAGAGCAATGAAAAGGCAGTTCTAGATTTTTTGGAGGGTATAATGACGAGGTTCGGTGTTCCGTTTACAGTCATTTCAGACAATGCACTGGATTTTCTTGGTATGAAATTGAGCGAATGGGCTGTTAAAAATGGGGTATACCTCAAAAATTCATCCAATTACTATCCTCAAGGAAACGGATTGGCCGAGTCTAGCAACAAAAACCTCATAAAGATTATTAAGCGCACAATGGAGACTAACAAGAGGACTTGGCATACACAGCTTAAGACTGCCTTATGGGCAAATCGGATCACACCTAAAAGGGCCATCGGAAATTCTCCTTTCATTCTTGTATATGGAAGAGGGGAAAAACTCCCACTCTCATTGGAGTTACCTTCTTTGGAGTTAGCTCATCAACTTGAAGTTATAGAGAGTGATCCTCTGACAATAAGGTTTGCTGAACTCATGGAGTTAGAGGAAGTACGAGACAAGGCTATGAAAACTTTGGAGCAGCATCAGGCTCAAGTTAAGAAATCTTTTGACAAGAAGGCGTTCGACAGGAATTTTCAAGAGGGAGATTTAGTTCTCAAATGGGATGAAGACAGGGCCAAACCAGGCAGGCATGCCAAGTTTGACGCTCTCTGGAGTGGGCCATACATCATCACAAGTTGCAAAGAGGTAAATTCATTTCATCTATCTAGGCTCAATGGAGAAGAACTGCCCATTCATGTGAATGGGATACATCTCAAAGCTTGTTTTTGAGAAGCGTTCCACCCCTTGTACAGTTAAATTAGGTGTTTTCCTCCAAGTGCTTATGCACATTGTTGTGTGTTGTTGTTTTGCTTTCCTTATTGTTGTGTTTTGTGTTGTTCTGCACATTGCTTCATCATTGGAAGGTCTCAAGGAGAAGAAAGGTTCAAGGTTTCCATAACAGTTAAAAATCTGCTTCATTCAAATTTTTGCAGTGTTCCATGGATGTCAAGCATTCAATAGATTCAGTATACTTCATTCTTAGCATTCTAGGGAGGTCCAGGATATCAACAATGCTCAAGAGGATTTCGGGATGTGTCAAAGAAAATCATACTACTTTCAAGATTCCACATAGACTCCATGCCCAATGGATGACTTAAAACTACGGGAATCATGCTTAGCAGGCAATCATCCCCGAGAGGTCGCCAAAAATGTTATCCAATTTTATGCACATGGAAAAATTGGAAAACAGGGCCTTATTACTATCAAATCACGACATTGGTCCTAGGGACCCACTTCTAGTCATCAGGTGAGATCGATCATTTTTTTGGTATGTGAGCCATCGAGGAGTTCGATAAGCTTATCTCGCTCGGTTGAGCTAAAACAGTGTCAAATCGGGAATAAAGAGACGAGTCATCAAAGGAGTTCGTGCCTTGTCCTAACTCGGTCATAACTCAGATCACAAGCCTTAGACGAGTTCATGAGTAGGAAATGTGAGTTCATGAGTAGGAAATGTAAGTTCAGTAACCGAGTTTGGCTTGTCATAAAAGAGTCTCGATAGGAGCGGAGGATGTTTCGATGGTTGGCTCATTGAGGCAGAGAAATAATGAGTTCGATCCGGTTTAATTCAACATGGAGAGATTGATGCTTCCTTGTTGGAATATGAATTCAGTTTTAATGACTTGACGGAGACAATAGCTGCCTCAAGATTTGGTCGAGCTTCTTCCATGGAAGAGAATTTCCAAAATGAAAAGGTGAGACAACTCAACTAAAACTTTATCTCGTTCTTCTACTAAAGCGGCAAGATTTTACAACTGATCATGATTGTGGTCGCATGCAACTAGAACATCAGGATCAACACCAACGGTTCCTTGGGATCACCCTGTAGCAGTTGTCGCAATCGACTCTCTCTGGAGGCCACTCATTTTCTGAGATAAGTTTACTTCTCTACCCTGTAGCTGCTGCGTATAGCCAATTACTTCCTCATGGCACTTTCCTAGGAGAATTTCAGTTCTACGCTCAAAGCGGCAGAGCATTCGATGCACAGGCATGTTGCGGTATAGTAAGAGTTCTTTTGAGCACTTCTAACAAGCAGGTCGTCCAAAGACGTTTTGATCTGTTCAACATTGAATGCATCCTCAAATTCGGGATTTTCCTTCAAGATATTTTTATGAAAATTGATTAAGTGACAGTAAGAGTGTTACCGGGAGACTTGATGAAATTTATTACAAAGATTCTCCATCGAGACCTTACTTATTTTACGATGCAACTCATGGAAGCAGATCTCATAGAGGTGGAACTGTTTCATATCATAATATTCATGGAGCATAATTTTCTTTGCAATTATATGAGCATCTGCAACGAGTCACTAAGTTGGTGAGCATAAAGGATTATGTCGGAATTATCACACCTTACAAGGTACAGCTGAAATGTTTGCACCGAGAAAATGATGTCTCCTCACGTTGAGCAGAAAGGTGGAATTCGGTGGCCATCTGTCCAAAATGAGATATGGCCAAATGATAACGAAACCCCGCACTCCAATCCTAGACGTGGGAAATAAGGCAAGCAATGCCAAGTGGGTTTTCGTGGATGGCAAGCCAAGGAAGACATTCCACGCGGGGGAGATTCAAGCAAGCACCGCCAAGTGGAAATTTTGGGTTGGTAAACCATGCTGTTCACTCCACATAGGGGAGAAATCGGATCAAACTACTAAGAGTGGAAAAATTATGATGGTTATCCAACATGATACTTCCGCATGGGCCGTTTAAACAGGATTTGAGTCTTTGTGCGAGTCACCGGGAGGATTAATAGGATAGTTGTGAATTGGAGCGGGTCATGGGTTAAAAAACACGACGTGATACCAATTTCAGCGGAGGCTACAGGCATACCCAACCAAGGTGATGCGTTAATGGCTCAGTCATGGCTCATGTGCGAAGAGTTTGACGGGAAAGCAATGCTAAAAACTCCATGACCTTCTCCTCATCCTCTGTACAGTTCTGAACTTGATGTGGTTGTGAGACAAGCTCCCATGCACAGGAAACAGGCATGTTGCAGTACAGTAGAAGCCTTTTGAACGCTTCCAGCATCGCCACATGAATGTGACATTAACACGAGCTCACAGAGTGCTTTGGGTTATGGGCAACACAGCTGCATTGAAGCAATCTAGTGACTGGGTTCAGTTGAGGGCAGATATGCTCGATGCGTAGAGCTTGGTAAAACTCATGAGAAGCTCACCGATTCAGAGGAAATGGAGCCCGATAAGGATAAACTAGGCTCGATGGGAGTTATTCAGTGATGAAAACACTTGGGGCTCGTAGAGACGAGTCACAAGCTTCATGCGAGGGGAGGGACATGACGACAACCGTGGTGCAGAGAGAAAATGAGCTCAAACGTCGATAGAATGAAAAAACGGGGTTCAAAACGAGTATCCCGGTCTATTAATAAAGACAATTCTGTGGTTTCAATGTGGAATTCAATACATTTGAGTTCATGTTCAATCATAAGACACAGCGAAGGCAAACCAAATCACATGAGTGATTTCGTCAAGTAGGTGATAATACGAGTTTCGGCCCGGGGTACGCTGGCATAACTCTGCACTGAAGAGTTTTCGAATGTATTTTGCTTGAGTCAAAATCCTATGACAATAACTCCATTCATGTGAATGGGAACATCTCAAAGCTTGTTTTTGAGAAAAGCGGTTCCACCCCTGGACAGTTTAAATAGGGTTTGCCTCAAGTTGCTTAGGCCACATTGTGTGTGTTGTTGTTTGCTTCTTATTGTTGTGTTTGATGTCGTTGTTCTGCCATTGCTCAAATTGGAAGGTCTCAGAGAAGAAAGTTCAGGTGTACATAACAGTTAAAAATCTGTTCATTCAAATTTTTTGCAGTGTTCCATGGATGTCAAGCATTCAATAGATTCAGTATACTTCATCTTTAGCATTCTAGGGAGGTCCAGGATATCAACAATGCTCAAGAGGATTTCGGGATTGTCAAAGAAATCATACTACTTTCAAGATTCCACATAGACTCCATGCCCAATGGATGACTTAAAACTACGGGAATTCATGCTAGCAGGCAATCATCCCAGAGAGGAGGTCGCCCAAAAATGTTATCAATTTTATGCACATGGAAAAATTGGAAAACAGGGCCTTATTACTATCAAATCATGACATTGGTCCTAGGGACCCCACTTCTGGTCAAAAGGTGAGATCGATCATTTTTTTTTTGGTATGTGAGCCATCGAGGAGTTCGATAAGCTTATCTCACTCGGTCGAGCTAAAAAAGTGTCAAATCGGGAATAAAGAGACGAGTCATCAGAGGAGCTTGTGCCTTGTCCTAACTCGGTCATAACTCAGATCACAAGCCTTAGACGAGTTCATGAGTAGGAAATGTAAGTTTAGTAACCGAGTTTGGCTTGTCATAAAAGAGTCTTGATAGGAGCAGAGGATGTTTCAATGGTTGGCTCATTGAGGCAGAGAAATGATGAGTTCGATCTGGTTTAATTCAACATGGAGAGATTGATGCTTCCTTGTTGGAATTATGAATTCAGTTTTAATGACTCGACGAAGACAATAGCTGCCTCAAGATTTGGTCGAGCTTCTTCCATGGAAGAGAATTTCCAAAATGAAAAGGTGAGACAACTCAACTAAAACTTTATCTCGTTCTTCTACTACAGCGGCAAGATTTTACAACAACTGATCATGACTGTGGTCACATGCAACTAGAACATCAGGATCAACACCAATGGTTCCTTGGTATCACCCTACGCGGAAGCTGTCGTAATCGACTCTCTCTGGAGGCCACTCATTTTCTGAGATAAGTTTACTTTTCTACCCTGTAGCTGCTGCGTATAGCCAATTACTTCCTCACCGCACTTTCCTAGGAGAATTTCAGTTCTACTCTCAAAGCGGCCGAGCATTCGATGCACAGGCATGTTGCGGTATAGTAAGAGTTCTTTTGAGCACTTCTAACAAGAAGGTCATCCAACGATGTTTTTATCTGTTTAGCATCGAATGCATCCTCAAATTTGGGATTTTCCTTCAAGATATTTTTATGAAAATCGATTAAGTGACTGTAAAAGTGTTACCGGGAGACTTGATGAAATTTATTACAAAGAATTCTCCATCGAGACCTTACTTATTTTACGATGCCAAACTCATGGAAGCGGATCTCATAGAGGTGGAACTATTTCATATCAGAATATTCATGGAGCATAATTTGCTTTACAATTATATGAGCATCTTCAATGAGTCACTAAGTTGGCGAGCATAAAGGATTCTGTCAGAATTATCACACCTTACAAGCTACAGATGAAATGTTTGCACCGAGAAAATGATGTCTCCTCACGCTGAGCGGAAAGGTGGAAGTCGGTGGCCATCTGTCCAAAATGAGATATGGCCAAATGATAACGAAAACCCCACACTCCAATCCTGGATGTGGGAAATAAGGTGAGCAATGCCAAGTGGATTTTCGTGGATGGAAAGCCAAGGAAGAAATTCCGCGCGGGAGAGATTCAAGCAAGCACCGCCAAGTGGAAATTTTGGGTTGGTAAACCACACTGTTCACTCCACGTAGGGGAGAAATCAGATCAAACTGCTAAGAGTGGAAAAATTATGATGGCTATCCAACATGATACTTCCACATGGGCCGTTTAAACAGGATCCGAGTCTTTGTGCGAGTCACCGGGAGGATTAATAGGACAGTTGTGAATTGGAGCAGGTCATGGGTTAAAAAACACAACGTGATACCAATTTCAGTGGAGGCTATAGGCATACCCAACCAAGGTGATGCGTTAATGGTTCAGTCATGGCTCATGTGCGAAGAGTTTGACGGGAAAGCAATGCTGAAAACTCCATGACCTTTTCCTCATCCTCTGTATAGTTCTGAACTTGATGTGGTTGCGAGACAAGCTCCCATGCATAGGTAGCAGGCATGTTGCAGTATAGTAGAAGCCTTTTGAACGCTTCCAGCATTGCCACATGAATGTGACATTAACATGAGCTCGCAGAGCACTTTGGGTTATGGGGCAACACAGCTGCATTGAAGCAATCTAGTGTCTGGGTTCAGTCGAGGGCAGATCTGCTCGATGCGTAGAGCTTGGTAAAACTCATGAGAAGCTCGCCGATTCAGAGGAAATGGAGCCCGGTAAGGATAAACTAGGCTTGATGGGAGTTATTCAGCGATGAAAACACTCGGGGCTCGTAGAGATGAGTCACAAGCTTCATGCGAGGGGAGGGACATGACGACAATTGTGGTGCAGAGAGAAAATGAGCTCAGACGTCGATAGAATGAAAAAACGGGGTTCAAAACGAGTATCCCGGTCTATTAATAAAGACAATTCTGTGGTTTCAATGTGGAATTCAATACATTTGAGTTCATGTTCAATCAGTAAGACACGAGCGAAGGCAAACCAAATCACATGGAGTGATTCGGTCAATTAGGTGATAAGTACGAGTCGGCCGGGGTACGATGGAAATAACTCGGCACTGAAAGAGTTTCGAATGGAATTTGCTGAGTCAAAAATCCTATGACAATAAGGAGCTCATCGGTAAAAGAACTTGAGGGCTCATCAAAACATGTTTGTTTTAGTTCACCTCACATGGAGTGAAGAGGAACAGACAAGATGTTCTGCAGTAACACCAAAATGATGAGGCTTAGGAGAAGTTGGTAGTCATAGCAAGTCGAATTGAGTAAGGCTTAGCTTGCTTTAAGAGTGTAGTAGGCGGATAGCCTAGTCTGAATCAAGAAGAATCGTGATTGAGCCACGCTAAATAAAAATCTCATTCAGGAATTGACAAGAAAACTAATCTTGTGGTGAAGTATTCACGGATTAAATGCCAAGTCTGAATCAAGAAGAATCATTGTAGAGCCAATTGAAAAATAAAGTGTGCAAGTGAGGTCAAAGAATTTATAGAAAATGGTTTGCATGGATACATCACAGAAAATAGTAAAGGGTTCGAGAATAAAAATGCTAGTTGAGCACACAAACATGTAAGGATGACTCTAAGAATGAAGGCAGTGGAGCTCGACACTTTACGCACGGTGAGGTATCCATAGCAAGCAAGAGGTTCAAATTGGAATGGCTCGAGGAACTAATCTAGGTGTCAAGTGCCTCGGAGGAAAGAATTCGCTGCATAAGCCATCTGCATAAGCCTAAGACACGGTTCACGTCAAAAATGAGTTCGGGAGAAAGCTCGCATGAAAGATTCAGATAACCGAGTTGAGCCATTCGCCATTCACCGAGTGAGTCAGTCGGGGAACACTTGGATGGGAACCAAGTCGAGTGAATAGCTCGAGCATACAACTGCTCAGTAATTCATTCTAATTAACTTTGTTTATTTCATCAAGCATTAATGCCAAATTGAAAATTTGAAGAGAGCTCGACAAGCCAAACTCGTGCCGAGTCACTGGTCGATAGAGATGCAAGCTCGGTTGTTAGCGAAATAAGTGACTTAGGAGGAGCCGAGATTTCCGAGTGCACTGCCAAAATACCGAAGGGTTCTTTGGCCAAAAATCAGTCTCAAGGGTGTCTATCGACATGTTATGGGCATGAACCTGGGTCATCATCATGGCAGCATTAGGTCTTTATTGGTAATGGCATTTTCTCATCGTTTAGAAGTATTGGGTTAAGCTCGGTATTCAAGTGAGTTTGAGCCCAGGAAAGGTAAGATCATTTGCTGGATGAAGAGCTCGGTGACTTCGCAGGGAGCTCGTGGTGATGTTTCATGTAGTTTGAATGGGAATGCATAAATGGCTTCGAGTTAACAGAGGAAAATGATAAGAATCGAGCTTGATAGCTTGCCATTCGAAGGACTCAATGCAAAAGACCCTGATTACCAAGGCAAGGAAAGAGTTAGTGTGGGGTTCAAAATCGATTGCAACACTGAGTTAGAGGATTCAAAACTCACCGAGTTGAGATTTTTGCAGACTCTATCCACATGGACCCCCTCCTCTTCAAGTCAAACGGGTCAACGGGGGGGGGGGTCCCAACATTATGTTAATTAAATTAATATTTTTATTTAAATATTTTAATAATAATATTTATTATTATTATTTAAATATTTTATTTAAATATTCTTTTAATTAATTGAGAAGACTAGGTCATCAGGCAATTAATGACCCATGATGGAACCTTCTCAAGTGGTTCAACTAACTGCAATAAATACATCATGGGCCTTCAATTTAGGAATGTAATTATGACCTTCTCCTCTTCTTTCTCACATATTCTTCTATAAATGTAAGTTGGAATCTCATTTCAAAGGGTTCCAATAGTTCAGAAAAGTTGGACAGTTAGATATCTCAGGCAAGTGTATACTTTTCAAGAATCCTCTCTCTTCTGCAAGTTGTTCTTGTGTGTTGAGAGAACTTTCAAGCCTCCTCTTCAAGACTGTAATGGCAACTATTGCCTCTTCTGAATGTATGATGCATTGTGCATGTTATTGAAGCAATAAAAGTGTGTTTTGTGACTAATCTCAGTCCTTTCATCCTTCTGTGCTTCTTTGTGCCTTTCTCGTACTTGCAGGTACACTGTGCAAGTTTAAGTTCTATTGCAGGTTCTTGGAGTTCTGTGCTTATTGAGTGGTGAAGTATTGCATGCAGTTGAGTTGTGGTGTCTATTCACCCTTCTTGAGTTCATCCTTCTTCACTGGGAAACTGGTATACTTCTCGGTCTGATAAAGTTTAACAAAGGGAACGCGTGTCTCTTAGTTTGTGGTATCCTGTACCCTCTCTAAGTTGCAGTAGGTGAAGTTGACCTGTGGTGCACACACCCTCTTCAAATTAACCCTTCTTGAGTCTAAAGACACCCTTTATTTGGTGCATCACCATCCCTAGTATAGTTTCATTTCTGTAAATCTCTTTCCCTAAAACCCCATGAAAATGTTAGCGTAGGACTAGATAATCATTTTTGTTACACTAGGAGTAGTACAGCACTTAGTTTAGGAAGAGGAAGCTGGCCTTCTCCTGAGGTTCACCTCGAGCCCAAGTCCCACAGCTTGAGAGGTGATCCCATGTGTCCCAATCACACCGAACGTCCTATTCACATCCTGGCCATTTGGAGGGTGCAGTGATTTGGCGACAACAATCACCTAGATAGATGATCTAATTGATGACACCTTATTTGTCATGAGATCTGAATTTCATCAAAAAATCTCTATTACACATCATGTCATCAAGGACCTCATGACCTATGGTATAAATCACATATTGAATCTAGTTAATGATATCATCACTGATAAATTGTGATCTTTTTTCCATCATGGTTAATTATCCATAGTACCTTGATTACATCGTATATTTCCTCCTTTTTCCTCGACACTCTTGGTCACTTAGGATCTCAACACCCTCTTGGGTTTTGAAAAAAAAACTTTCTACCTTCATTTGGGATCTGAATACACCCTTGGTTTTTTTACACATTATCTCAAATATCTTGTTACATCCTTTCTTGGGTTATTTACTCTACTTGGATTTATAACCATGCACTCCATAGTTTCTCCTACCATTTGAGTGCTTTGGTCTCAACTCTACCTATTTTTTGCTTTGATTTTCCCTGGTATTTCTTTTTGGATAACCATAAAATTTTATTCATCCTCGCTTAGGCCTATGGGATTTCTTGGATTTATATACCCAATACACCCTGACATCCTACCATTGGGCATCTTATCATTGTTCTACGTCTTAGCTCCTTAACATCACATGGGTTGGGCTATCTTATTGATCCCCCTCTCACCATATTTACCTATCTAATTGCATTATCATTATTCCTATGTACCATGGATAATCACATACACACATGCAAAAATCAGGAAAATGATAATCAAATCAACATACACACAACCAACACCAAAACATCCAAATATCACCAAAATCACCATATATATTGAATCAATTTAATACATCACAAAAATCATACAAAATGGCTTTGTCCCATCTACAAAGTGGCTTAAGCACCATCACCCCTATGGGGGGTCTCTAAATACTTTAGGCTAATGGGTCCATTTCGGTAGCTTTGGTTGTGTAGGCTAGGGGCTATAAATTTTTTTAAGACCCTCCCCCCCTAAAAAAAAAACCCATAGATATTACTTGGCAAATATGTGAAAGAGGATTTTGAAATCATGGCGAATTGGAACAAAACGCGTTTCAAACAGTTGGAAAATTATTTCATAATACTAAAGGCTAGTAGCATGAACATATGTTACCGACCAGTAGCATACATGCTACTTACAACCTTACAGGAAATGCAAAAGTATATATGCTAGAAAATGATAACATATATATGTTATCGATTGGTAGCATATTCTATAATCAATGGAATAGTTAGATTTTACAATACCTGGGGTCCTATATAATCTCATACCGTATTTATTTTTTGTCTATCGTCAATGCCCATATTAAAATTTTAATTGCAATTTGATGTTTAATATCAGAATTATAATTAGAATAAATAAATATATAGACGAATGTGTAAAATTTATCTTTCGTGGTAAAAGTGATTTTAATATAAACAGTTGGATATTATTTTAAATGCTAGACAAACTGGCCCAAAAATAAACTTATGACCATAAAATTTAGGTGAAAAAGCAACATGCATACCCTTAAAAATTCTCCAAAACTAAATTTTGAAATCCAAAATATTTGTGAATTAAGGAAGATTCACCAATAAATTTTTCCTTGTCAAGGACTCTACCCTAAATTAGGCTATGGAGGCCTCTCTTTGTGCTCTCCCCATCTATGTCTCTAACGAAGTAATATTCTCTAAGGATCTCTAGTAATATGATATGCGAGTTTCCTACTCTAAAACTAGGGTTGCATACACTTGCAATAAACTTTACAACATCACATCTATGTTGTCGGTAGTTATCAATTCCTATGCATCCATATATCTCTTAAATGACTAAGATACCTCTAACCATCTGAAAAAATATCACTAAGTCTCCAGCCAATGGTGCTAATGGATCCACCATCACTATAGTATCATATAAATCCACCACTAGATCCAGGATCTCATAGTGGGAACTCTCTATTAGGGAGTGTCACTCCTCCACCGTTCACTCTGCAAAAAAAATGACACATGTTACCCACAATATCAACATGACATAAACCCATTTCTAAAATTAATCTAAAATAACATAATAATATACATACCTAGCCATCTGAGTCTCTCCAAAATGGTCTCATTGTCTCCATGGTCACCCAATACCTCCTCATTCTTATTATCATGATGAGGTATGGATCTTACGTATTGTGCCCACATATCTCAAGGCACCAATAACATGTAACCTTTGCAATATGTTCTGGGCCTTTAGCTCATGTGCATGGATATCTAAACCCCAATCAGTGTCAAGTAGCCTCCTCCTAGCCACCACATCTTATGCTCATTGAGCCATGGTGTTGGTTTCTCTACTACTCCTCTGGCTTTAGGACCAGCTCCACCTGAACCCCTGATCTGTAAATATGTATATGTAGATCCTCATTCAAACCCCTCCTCCCAACTACTCACCATTATATTTTTTTTGGTCCCTAAGAATCCCCACTATGCTGACATTTCCTTTGACCATGTGCACCCACTTCTCATATCCTATGGTGTCATCATACTAGTATCATCATTTCTACTCCTGAAGACACTCTAACATGATGGTTTTAGTAGGGTAGCAATGGTGGTATCACCACGAGATCTAATCACCCAAACTATCTTGGGATCCTACTCACCACATGTTTCTCCAACCAATAGATATAATTCCCTATCACCTCATGGATGGCATACAAGTACTCTACTATGGGCTAACTAGGTCACTGGTCCATATTCCCTATATAGGGATTCAATGTAGTATCATCCAAACCCACCTATGTTGGTGGTTAAAACACTATGAGTGACCTCAATTCCAGCCAATTTGCCCACTGAAGCATTATCACGGTATCTCCCACTACTTCATGTCTCATCCTTATCGACCTGTACATCGGGCACCTTTCATATATTCAAGTTGTTAATAAAATGACAAGTCTCACAACACTCTATCCTCTGAGCCTAGCCATGTATAAATCACGTACCAATTATACACATATGGTGGTTCCCTAGTTAAAAAAAACATGATAAAAAAATATCTATATACTGAAATCAAGAACAATGGGATGGCTTCACTTACCTTATGGCATACTATCTTTGTCACACTGATCCCCATCACTACCTTTCAGATATACAGAATCCATACATCATGTAATGCGTTGAGTCAGACATATAGCATACTCTCTTCATATGTACCACTCCCAATATATCATACAAGTAAGGCTCTTCACCCTACAACATCTTATCTCATATCATAATACATGTAGGTTTCTCCAATAGGAAACCCAATAATACAAAGAACATCCTCCAAATTCAACGCCATCTCCATAGTATCCTATCCTATCCACTAGTGAAAGGTGTTGTATTTGGTATCCCATGCATCCAAAAAAATATATAGTAAATCCAAATACAAAGGTATCTTGGGAATCTACATGATTACCAGAAAACCCTAACCTTGTAATAGGGTCACCTCTACCTGACTTAGTCTAGAAATCATGCCACTAAGCCATGATACATCCACACTTTTCCATTGTAGTATCTTATGCTCTGCCTACACAAAAAATGACAAAAAATGATAATTAGAAGTCCACAAAATCAATTTGTAGAAAAAATTCCCAATTTAAAACAAACATATATAGATATATTTATGACATCATCCCTCTGGCTATTTTCATCAGTCTTTGGAAAAAATTCCTAACAATTTCTATGCCTTTGGACCTATAACAAAGCCCATGAAAATATTTCCTTCATACTGATGCCATTTTCACTCCTTTTGCAAAGGGGTCTATGGTGTCTAGGTAAAAATGTGGCCGTAACTTCCCAAATTCAACTTTTAGAAAGTGATAAAATAAAAAAACCAAATCTAAATTCCTCCTGAACTCACTAGTATTCTGTCCAAACCTACCATATAATGCTAGTTGGGATAATAATGACATACTAATGACTCCAAGGAAGTCAAAAGACCAAATAACACCTAATCTACTAAAAAAAATTAAATGCAATGAATTACCCGTGGTCACACCCCACCGCATGCACCACCTCATCATCTTCCATCACCACCTCGTACTCATGTCATGATGTCAAAATAAACTCAAATTTGGAATTCCAATGCCTAGTTATCTCAATTTGATAAATAGGAATAAGAAAATCAAAATCCAAATCACTACATAAAATTAAATTTTCCATTTAAATTTAGTCATGATTATCCTAAATATTAAAATGAATTCCATTTTTTCTCCCAAACTCCACAACCCACATCATTTGTTAAGTCTTAATTGTATTCTTGTACCATTCATTTCAACCTATTACACACATACTCGTGACGGTCTATTATTTTAGGCCTATTTTTGACACCATACAATATTATGACATGTCAACACTTTAACACAACGTTCATCCCATGGGCCCTTAGCTAGGTGATTTATGTCATATTTTATTGATAATCCTCTATTGTTTCTTTTTAATTTTTTTTTCCATGGTTGTTATAGCATTGATTGCGCGCACACATGGTAGGATGAGTGATACTAACAAGTATGCATTTGTGGTTATATTTCATTTCAGCTAGTCCTTTATACTCTTACTTTCAATATCTACTTTTGATTTTGGTGTTACAAAATTTTTCTTTCCATTGACCACCCCATGTTTCACCATTGTGGCATGCGGTAATCAACAGTTGGGGCACATGTATACACCTAATTTTTCACTTTTCATATTTCATATATGTTAGTAACAATTTCCTTTGTGCAGATAAGAGCCGATGATGTATCTATTTCATGAGGGGGTACCTTAAGGGGCCTATCGGGAATGGGGAATGATTATTCACGTAATCATTATGGGTTATAGATAGTACACAAAGAGATTATTGTTATGTGGTCCCAACTTTAGTTGTCCATACATTAGTCATCCTTATCTCTTTATGTCTCATACACATTTCAGTCCTAACATATTTCTTGTATCTCACCATTTGGAACCTTTTTCATCCATCTGCTTGATTCATAACACCTATTTTAACTTTATATACCACATCACCTCATTTTATAACCTTTGAATGAAGCCATCACATATGGGCGATGGTGTCAGTGCAATGTTTTTCTTGGTTGATGCCGTCACCCATGGTTGATGGTGTTGTATACAAGCTCACCACATCTTGACATTCATGAAGGAAGGAAGCTGAAATCTTATGAACTACCACATGCTCTTCTCTTTTTCACCAAATTTGTATCTACTCAATTAGCTCTTTGTTCATATTATTCTTAGATTTGATTGGATTGGAAAATTCTCTTCTTGGTTGGATTGGTAACTATTGGATCATCTATAGTGATTCTATGACAAGAATGGTGCTCCCCTTCTACACCTAATAACGATTCTCTCTCGGTGTACTTCTTCTTTAGAGAGATAGATGCATCAGTGACCACCCTATGAGTACAATTGAGTGCCTTAACTATATTTGTTATTTTGCATAGATTAGTTCATTTCCCTTCCCCATTTCTTTATGTTAACTTATTATTACATGTATATTGACGTTATTTAGTATAGTGCTCTTATTTTTTAATCTCCTAAGCTTCTCTTTACTTTCATTTCAGTCATATTATGTATGTTTTCTCTATTCATTTTTTTACATACCTCTTCTCACCCAATTACTAATATCTTAGTAGGGTACTCTCCTCTATCTTCACTACGAACCTTAGAAACAATAGGTTGACCTGGTGTAGGGATTGCTTTTCTTTAGATATATAACCCTATCACTTATTGTAGCTCGCTTAAATACATCCACTATATGTTGATTCATGTGTGTATCTTACTCATTTTCTCAATAACCTTGTTGAATGAAATAGTTAGGAGTGCAAGTTATTGAGACACATTCTTGAGCTGCCATATAATAAACATTAATGATTTTTTTTTTCCCAAAGTAGTCTGTAAGTTTTACTAAAACCTTGACATCATGTGATTATCTCAATCATAAATAATTTTCCTCGAAACTGCATCTAAATGAAATATCTTCTATAAAAAGCTCTCAGCCAAAACATTTGAATCATATTTCAAAATTTTTACTGGATTTACTTAGATAGATATAAATACCAATATAAATATAACATCAAAGAACATTAAAATATAGATAAATGATCATAATATTTAAGTATAATGACTTGACCACTTCAAGGGGAAACCATACAATAAGACTCGGGTGTTCAATATAATAATCATATAACACTTACTTGATCTTATATATACCCTACTATTCTATGTAATACACTAAGGATGACCAACCAAGCATATGAAATCATAAATAAATATGATATGATATGCTCAGAGATAATTTTATCCACATGTTAGATATAAATATCCTGATATATGACTTATAATTAAGGGCATAACATGCCCCCATTCAAAGCAACATTATACCACATGTTCACCATTTCAATATGATTCTTAAAATAAGTATAGTCATCAATTTTTCTGATCTCTATATTCCAGTACAAGAAATATCCCTCCTCCCATGTTGTAACTACATTGTCTTGATTCTTCCACTTGATTAGATAATTTATAATTACTCTCTTATTTGCCCTCTTGATGTGCATATGAAGAATATCCTCATGTTTCAAACTTATTTGGAATTATTTATCTAACTCAAGTAATTCTATCTAGGCTAAAACATTTTATACAATGACATTCTCTAAGCTAGAAATGGGTTAGGTTTGCAAAAGTGTTTTTTTTTAATACTAGAGACCTTAAAATATTCATAAGAAAAATATTCTTACTATCCAATTGAACTTACTTTATATTATTTTTCCTTCATATGCAATATTGAAACTAAACTATTAAAGAATCCATCTTTGGAGATACAGTAATTAAACTCTTATTCTCTATTTGTTATTTAACTTGATCTTCTTCCTCTCCTTTTGCATCACCCAAAGATTCTTTTTTTTCTTCTTCTTCTCCTCCTCCTCCTCCTCCTCCTTATCTTATGTATACCTCTCCTTCTTCTCCTTATATTTATCCTCTTGTAGACATGTGTTTCTTGGCTACACCCCTCACACCCTCATTCAAAAATCCCTAAACCTATCTCATTATCCTAAACCATCACTCCACCCCCCATAAAATCATGTTTTACCCCAATGTAAAACCTATTTACCTATATTAAACCTCCCTAACCACCGTTAACCTATCTAGAACCATTTTTACCTTCACCACCCAATCTGTTAACCTTCCAAAAACCTCCCTGGCCATTTACAATCGAATAAAAACCCAAAAACCCTATTTGGAAGTGGTTGAAACTACTTTCAATTGGGTTTCCCCACTTTTCCCGGATCTTCAGTGACCCTAAAAAATCATCATCAATTATAAATATATCATTAAACCTCTTAAATATGGATCCTTATCCATACTTATTGAATCTCTGTTGCATTCAAGATCAAGATGACAACACTATGAACATCCAGATATCTTCAACACCTCTATTAAGCCCTTGGAGTATCCAAAAATATGAGTAAGTCTTCCTCAAATTTGTCCACTTTTTAATGCATTCAAAGTAAGTATCTCCATATAAATTACATTCCCAATTATTTGAGCATAAGTTATTAGTCCAAATAAATAATTAGATTAATCATTATGCATCCAATATACCATATTAAAGAATTAATCATTTTATCAGTAATCACCAATGATTCTAGTTGAATCACCAGTGATTCCACCCAAATCTTAAACAATCCCTATCATTGTATCATTTTAATCACATTTACATACTTTTACTCATTTAATCACTTTGTTTGTATCTAATCAGCTTTTTTTCAATATGTGCCTCCCTATAGTTGACAGTGCAAGGTGAATCACATCCCATTACCAGTATCTACAATATTTCAATCATGTGGCAACCCTTTGTTTGGGAATAGTTTGAAATCACGTATGAACTTATCCTTTATGTCATTGTCTTGACACCTGAAATAGAATACATTGAAGACCAAATTGGAATCATAAAATAATAATGAGACGTTGTTGAACGATTCTCATTCGACTACTTATTTGACTTCAAGTTCATCCTAGCCCTCACTTGGGCCACCTATCAGGTAGAATAGGATATCTCTACCCCCTAGAATTATAGCCATTCCTTGTACTTATCAATTATCATTTTACCATCTTAACCTATTAATTGTCAAAATTGAGTTAATACTCTTAAAGGAAGCCCATTGGTTCTTGAGATCATCTTTTACTGAGAAACTCATCAAATCTTTTCCTGATACCTATATTTTTTAGTTATCTTCACATGCATGTTATCTCATTCAGTATAAAGAGGAATCCATTGTGTTTGTTGCATCCATGCATCCCGACATTGCACTATCATTATGGGTATTGTTAAACCATGGTGTTTTTTGATTTTTTTTATCATATAATTGACAAACCAAAAATCAGCTCAAACATTCTGGCATGCTTAGTGGGAGCTTGGTCCCTTTCTATTAAATTTCATATTTTTTTGTTTATTTCTTTTAAATATCATCTAACTTTACAGTTCATAGCACCTTGTTATCACTTTTCAAAAACACTTAAAAATTAAAATTGAAACCAAAAATGGA
Organism: Taxus chinensis; assembly: GCA_019776745.2. Lineage (NCBI taxonomy): Eukaryota > Viridiplantae > Streptophyta > Pinopsida > Cupressales > Taxaceae > Taxus > Taxus chinensis. The sequence continues at coordinate 261,983,120 of CM034151.1, read as the reverse complement.
ATAGAGAATAGAGGTGCATTCCTTTTCCTTCCTTTTTTTCAAACATTACATTTTTTATAATATATTTTCATCAAAATCAATATTTCCTTTCGGATCTTAAAATAAACTTTTATATCTATTTGCTCATCTAGATTAATTAAGGGTTTAAATGAATTTCATTCACAAAAATCCCGTTATAAAATCAAATTTGCATCTAAACAATCCCTCTCGGGTGGACATACTTGGATTTCATCACCAAGGGGAAAATTTAACTCAGTATTCTAGCCGAGTATAAATAATTGGTGGGAAGTATACTAGCTAAGAACCTGACACCCTTATCATTGCCAGACCATGAAGTGAAGGGGTAGGCCTAAATATCAGGCCTCATACCAACATCAACACAAATTCAAGCCTCACATACCTTTGGTTATATTTAGGACTCTGGCCTTACCACACTTGAAACCAACCTTAGCTAGCATTTTCTTAGTTCCCTTCTATTCATTTTTAATTTCAAACTTTTCTTAAGTTAATAAAGATAATAATTTTTTTTAATTGTTCCACCTTTACTTTTATAAAAAAAATGATCTTTCATTTTTTTATTGTTAGTTTTCTTATTTCATGGTCCTAACTAGGCTACAGTCTCACTTTCAGAATCTTTCAAATTTGAAAAACTCACTTCAGTCCCATATTCAATATATCTAAATCATGGAAAATTCTCCCTTAGAAAAATACATGGATCCTCCACATTATCCTAGTACATAATGCGCAACATCAGAAGTTCCTTGTCTTGATCCTCTGTAGTTCATCTAGAGTGATGACCCCATATTTATAAAACTCTTAAAAACAAATATGATTTCCCTTTCTATCTACCTTTCAGCCAAAGGTATGTGTATCACTTGTTTCCCCTATGTGAAATATGGTCCAACTTCTTAAGTCACCACTTGCGACTAATGAAGACTTTGTGATCCCGATTATCAACCCATCATAGAGAAAATCTCACCTCACCCCTCCACTAGTGACATAGGAACCTCAACACCCACTTCATCTTCTTCTATCACTAGTTTCAATATTAATGCTATCTCATCACAAGATACATCTAAAAAACAACCACCAATATCATGAGTCCCACCATCAATCTCATTAGTGAAAAAAACCCACACTACAAACTCCCCACCCACATCTAGTCTCGCAACCTCCACTGCTCTGCTTACACCTCCTACAAGCTTGGTCAACATTTCTCTCAATATAACCCCTCCTATCACGTCTGAATTTATCCCATCACATCATCTTATGTCTTCAATCCAGAAACTAGTTATATCTATCCCCAAATCTATACCTCCTATTAATACACGTTTTATTACTAGTATTCACTCCTTTACACACAAGGCATCCACTTCTCATGTCTCATAATATAGCACCATCTCGTCTCAATATATACCACTTCTATCCCAACCTCTTATCAACACTTCCATTCCTATACCTTATCAATACATCCAACCCTCACAACCCTTAGTCTCTCAACATACCTACAATATCCCAACAAGTTCATTCTCTCAACATACCTACAATATCCAAAACAAGTTCCCCTCTTCATCATAATATCCCATTACCATATCACTTATATTATAAATCAAACCCCCATCCTTATAATCAAGCCTTCCCCTCTTCTTAAAACACACAATAACCTCCATGTAGGTGTTATTAAGAAAAATAGAGAGACTTGACGCTAGCACCATGGGACCCAAGATTAACCTATCATATGAAAAATAATTCGATGACCCTATCCATTCTTCTGTATCTTTCAAGGCATATCCTCCACACTGTGAACTCGTAAAATTCTTTGAGTTATATAGTAAGGAGGACCCACAATAGTACATCAGAGCCTTTTTTTCATGTGTGTTATCTTATTGCCCATGACTAGGAGCTTATGTTGAGAACATTACCTATGTCCTTAGTTGGTCTTGCCCTTAACTGGTATAGCAACATACCACAACATTCTCTCTTCTCATTCACACAACTCATGCATTTTGTCTATAACATTTCACATTTAACATTTCTTGTAAGATATTCAACACTGACCTCTATGTTATTAAAAAATTCAAGGATGAGTCTATTACAAATTTCATTTCTAGAGGACAAGGGATCATCAACTAACTCTCCCTCTCTCTTCCAAAAAATGAGTTGATCAAGTTATTTTCTCGATCATGTGCAAGCGCACATCATCAACTCTCTAAATCTAATCCTTCCAGATATTTTATGAAGCCTTAACCATGGCCCATAAACTAGAAGCTTCATGCCCTCGAAGATGGTAAATTTAAGCCTATATCTAAGAAACCGAAACCTAAATATTGATTTAAAACTTCCTCTAACCATGAAAGATATAAAGGATCAGAAAATTCACTTATTGTGAAAATCGTCTCTAAAACTTGTTCGGGATCTGAACTAACTCGATCTCAACGTAGAAAAACACCCATAGGGGAGTCTTATAACATGTTATTCAATAAAATCCTAGATACTTGTATGATTAAACTCCCTCCCATCCAACCTGTGGACATATCCACATGTAAACCATCATGGTATAGAGAGGATTATTATAAATACAATCAATTCTGAGTCCATAACATTGAAATATGTCATTATTAAGAAATGACCTTCAAGATATCATTAACTGAGGTGACTTGCAACTTGATAACCTGAATGCACCTCCAAATCAAATCTTGGATGTGTTTAATGTTAGGAAATAAGGGATAAAATATATGGAATAATCCCTCACAGAATCGTAATAGTAGAAACTAATATGCAGAAAATATTACAGATCTCAAATAAAAGTGCAGAATAAAATAACACAACACAAAGAGACAATATTTAACGTGGTTCACCAAATTTGGGCTATGTCCACCAAGAATCACTTTCTTATATTTTATTACAAGTCATCGATCTCTCAATACAATACTCAGATTTGTTTGGAGCTATGCTCAACAAACTCTACAAAATTCACACCTGAATTCAAGACACATGCAATTTTACATCATTCCTACCATATGCATAAAACCATATAAGTAGACAACTGATTAAGTAATTTTACAAAACAATAGGTATAAAAACCATGGGCCAAAACCATCCCATAAACCTATGGGTCAAAAATATTGCCCATATGAGAAAAAACATTTCTCAGGGGCTGCGCCCCCGAACCTCGGTGAGACAACTGTGGAAAGTGTACAGTACTCTTAGTGTATAGTTTTCAACACTTTCTCACATGAAAACAAGCTCCACATCCTAACAATATCCCACTTGGAAATTAGTTTTCCTCTGAGAAAGCTTCTCAACCCTTCACTAGTTTCTGTGAAGACCAATCAAAGCTGAACACAACTTCAGTTTTTACCTTGTGACCACCTTGGTCATCATATTTGTAGGATTCTGAATGGTATGAATCTTCTCCAAATTCAAATTCTCTTCCTCTAAAGTTTTCCTAATGAAATGGTACCTTAACTGTATATGCTTTGTCCTAGAGTGGAAAGTAGAGTTCTTAGCTAGGTGTATAACACTTTGACTATCACTATGTAGCTTTCCTTCATTCTGCTTATGCCCCAACTCCTCAAGAAATTGTTGTAACCAAATCCTTTCTTTTCTTTCCTCTGTGGTAGCAACATACTCAGCCTCCGTGGTTGACAAAGCCACCAAATTTTGTAGTTGTGAAATACAACTTACTGTTGTCCCACCTATAGTGTAAATATAACCTGTTGTGCTCCTCCTGCTCTCTACATCTCCAGCCATATCTGAATCTACATAACCACAAAAAGTGGTGTCTGATCCAATGTAGCACAAAAATGTCCTCATGGTCCCTCTCAAATACTGAAGGATCCACTTTACTACCTACCAGTGATCTCTACCTGGATCACTCATAAGTCTACTCACCACTCCCATTGCATGGGCAATATCAGTCCTAGTACACACCATGACATACATCAAACTACCAACCGCTAATGAGTAAGGTACCTTGGACTTTTGGTTTCTCTCCTGCTCTGTCTTGGGACACTACTCCTTTGATAACTTGAAATGGCCTGCCAAAGGAGTCCCAACAGGTATAACATCCTGCATATTAAACCTCTCCAAGACTTTCTTAATGTAATCTTTCTGAGATAAAGTTAGCTTCCGTTTCTTCCTATCCTGAGATATCCTCATACCTAGGATTTTTTTGGTTGCCCCCAAATCCTTCATAAAAAAGGATTCACTTAGCTACTTCTTGAGTACTTTTATTTCCTGCATGTTTTTACCTATAGCCAGCATGTCATCGACATATAAACAAAGGAAAATATAACTGCCATCCTCAAATTTCTTTGTATACATGTAATGGTCAGAATGACATCTAATATAACCTTGGTCCATCATGAAGGTATCAAATTTCTTATACCATTGACGTGGAGCTTGTTTCAAGCCATACAAGATCTTCTTCAGTTTGCACACCATCTCCTCTTTACCTATGACCTCATAGCCCTCTGGTTGCTACATATATAGTTCCTCCTCCATCAAGTTGTTCTAAGTGTAAGTCTTCTACTGCAACTATTCCCATAATAGTTCTAATAAAAGTCATTTTTACTATAGGAGAAAAATTCTCCTCAAAATCTATACCTTTTTTCTATGCAAACCCCTTGACCACCAACCAGGCCTTGTATATTTTATTGCCTTGTTCTTTCTCTTTGACTATGAACAACCACTTGTTTTGTAATTCTCTTTTGCCTTTGGGTAACTGTTGTTGCAAATCAGAAGCACCCCTGGATGCTGATCAGGCTTCTAGGTTGATCATCCTAAGCATCTAGTGTGATTGCACAACATTGAATCCTCTCCCCAAGTGTGGGACTTGTAAAATGGAAGAGGAATCTCTAGTTTAGAGGCTAGTTCCTCAACTCCTTTGATCAGTTATATCACTTACACAATTGCAGGGGTTCAAATTCTTGATTTTCTACTCTAAATTCCAAAGGGACAAAGATAGAGAATGTAAAAAAGCTAAAACTAATTCTAATAGGTGATGCACCAAAGGAGTGGTGAGAATTTTTTCACTTCTACAGATTGAAACAGTCCATAAAATGCAACAAAGAACCTCATACAAAAGCGGTTGATACACCAGAAAATGAGGGGTGTGAGAGTAGTCCTTCCAATGTGTGAACACAAGCAGAAGATAAAAACTGCATGCTAGAAGGGGCCCTGTATAATTAGTTCTCCACAATCTGGAAAATGCACTTGCACAACAATATTTCATACATGTAAAATAATAAGGTTTGTAGTCCTTAGCAAGAAGGTCATAAAAATCCAGAAACAATCATTCTTGTAAGGTGAAGGTTGAAAGGGACAAGCAAGAGTGCAAACAAAAATGTTCAACCCTGGGAAGATGCATCCACAAACTTGCTATTTTATTGCTTCATGATATGCGTAGTTCAGGATATATTAACAAGGGATAACGTGGCCTGGATTCAACCATGCAAGGAGTCCAATACACAGGGCTTGCAAAACAGCATTGGAATCCTTACAAATTAATTCCCTGACATTTTTAGCTTTGCTGCAACAAAAATACGAGCCATTCTTCATTACCAATGGTGGTCCAACACGTCCAATTTATAGAAAAATAAGAAGACGAGAGAGAAGGAAAATGGAAATCCTGAAATCTATCTCTCCAAAATCAACCAAAATTAAAGAGGTATTACACCCTAATGGAGTAGAAAATTTCACTATTCTGTTGCATTGCTATAAAGAACGTCCCCATACTGACCCATGACTTGTAGAAGTGAAATAATGATAACCATGCCGATCTTGAAGTTACAGGTCCCAACCAGGCCAAATCGGGTCGGCATGGCAAAAATTATGAACTTTTTTCACATTTTGGTCATTTGCAAAATATCTATCTAAAATTTCCCTGCACTCTACCCTTCCAGGTGCCACGTGTCACATTTTTACTGGGTGATTGGAGGCCCATAGTTCTCAATGGTACCAATTCACTTGTGTGCATTTTATAGTGAAAATTTTCCAAAAGTTACTGTCCTTCGCTGAGTGCCAATGAAACTATTTTGGGAAACGTCAGGCGATTTTCTGTCAGTTGACGGGAATGAGCATTAATTGGGGGCTGGAGCTGAATATGTCTGAATTTTATTTTAATATATCTACCCTCATGGGAAAAGTTCCCAATTTTATGAAAATTGGAGCTTGCCAGTCCAGGACACGTTATGGCGAGTTTGAAGTTTAGGAGGTGAAACATGTGCAAGCTTTTTCTCTTCATTGCGCAAACTATTTTAGAAAAATTGGTTCCATGTGTCTTGGCTCTCTTGAACACATTCTTCCACATCACCTGGTCCGGGCTTCCTTAGGACACTTATGGCATTGTGTCATTGACTAGGCACATGATGTTTTTTCCAAAACTTTCACATTCGCCACAACGTATGGTTCCAATTTTATGGAAATTTTCACCTTTGACGCGTCCCACATGTACCTGATTCGTCCCGACTGTCCTGCAAACCATGCGGGCCAAAATAGTTCCTCTTAAAAACTTCGCCGATTTCCCTTTGATTTCAACATTTTCAAGATTCTCTTGTGACCTCCCCACCACGTCCCTGGACACATGACGTACATCTCGTGTAGCTTTAGGACATAGAAAGCTGATTAGCCAATTCCTTTTTTTTTCAGCTCTAAAGGTCCGCCATGCCATACCTTGGTACAATCCGCACTGGTATGATCCATAGCCTCCAGACTCTACAATGCATTAAAAGCTGAGAGCCCACGACTTCTATTTTTTGGCATCGTTTTCAGTAAGGTTTATGAGTGCCTGAACTTGTTGGAACATTATGTCCTTAGATGGCACAAGTTAAGAGATAGGACCAAAGGAGTTACCCCCAAAATGAGTAGGGGGCACATTTTGGCCTTGACAGTCAACTTCACCAAATCCCATGTCTTGGGACTCCATGAGAATTTGATGCATGTTTTCAAAATTACCATCGAGCTTGCTCCCAATTCTTCCTGACATAACTACCTACATTGTATTCATCAAAGCTCTCTGGCTCTCCACTAGTCAGTGAGTAATAAATAATAAAGAGAAGGAGAAAAAATGTTTATGTTCTCTTCTTACCCTAGAAGACCTCCTCAATATAGGAGTTTTGGTGTTCCTGTTAAGGAGGTTCCTGAAACTGATTCATGTGTCACTTTCCCATCCGGAAGATCCTCTGACCACTTGCATATTATTTCTTAGATTCTTTCCATATTTTTCGGTAATTTCTACTTATACATGACTTTCTCATTAAAGACCACATCCCTAGATCTAATGATTTTCTTGTCCTTAATACTCCAACATTTATATCCAAAGTCATCACCACCATAACCAATTAAAGTACATGTTTTGCTGATTTATCTTCTAGTTTGGTCCTATCATCCTTTTCTACATGGACAGAACACCTCACATCCAAAGACTCTAGGAAATGAATAATCAAATTTCTTACCATACCAAGCCTCATCAAGTATGCCTCCATCCAAGGCACTTGCGGGTCCTCTGTTTATCAAGTACACAGCTATGCTCACCTCTTATGCCTAAAAAGAAAGAGGTAGTCAGTGCATATAACCTCATACTCCTCAGCACATTCCATTATTGTTCTATTCATCCTTTCTAACACCCCATTCTACTGTGGAGTTACCTGGACATCAATTTTTTACCTACAGATTCCATTCTTAGAACAATAATCATCAAATTTTATTGCTGTAATACTCCCCTCCATTATATAACCTGAGACATTTTAGCTTAAAACCTTGTTTCATTCTCTACCAAGGTTTTCCATTTAACAAAAGTGTCAAATACATCAGATTTCTTTCTAATACAATAAACCCAAACTTTCCTTGTTTGCATCATTAATAAAATTAACATAATAACTTGAACCCTCAAGAGATGATACATGAGCTGGCCCCCATACATTCAGAATGCAACAACTCTAACTTACTCTCTTTCTTTGTAGGTCCAACCTTGAGAAACCTTACTCTCTTCTATTTCCAATATATGTAGTCTTCATAGAACTCCAAAATTGTTTCTATAATATCTAGGAAAATCATTCTTTATGATCTCCATGCCCTTATGGATCATATGATCGAGCCTATAGTGCCACAATATTGTATCTACTTCTAAAGCCACAAGACTACAAATATTAGTGCTATAAGTGGTTAAATGCAAGGTTCCAACCATTATTACCTACTTGCCACTACAAGAGAACCCTTGGTAACCTTCCAAGAATTTGCTGTAAATATCACAGTACAACCATCACTTCCCAACTACCCTTGCCGATATCAAATTTCATCTTAATGTAGGAACATGTCTGACATCCTTTAATAGCCAAGTATTTCGATTCTGCATCTTAACCCGAAAAAAACCTTTTCCAACTATGCTGCAAGGCTCATAATCACTAAGAATAACATGCCCAAAATATCCTTGAACATAATCAACAAAATAATGTCCAATGTGGATTAGCATGAAAAGAAAACCCCTGAATCTAAAACCCAAGATTCAGTAATATTGTGCAAAGAAAGAATCAAATCATCCTGCCATACATTACCCGTTACCACATTTACATCCTTGTTTTCTTTGTGTTATTTATTGTTCTCCCAAAGTTCCCAACAGTCCCTTCTTTGTATGCCCAGACTTTCCACAATGCCAACATACTATCTTTATTTTGAATTTTTACCTTGCTCGATCCTTTGATTTTCCATGAATTCCTCTATTATTCTGTCTCCCTCTAGTTTCCCCTATCAAAGCATTCCCTGAAGTAGGAGATTCCGTAGAGATTTTTCTTCACCATTTCCTTGCTTAGTTAGAATCACCCCTACAACATCCTCAAACTTCAACTTTTGAGTTAGCTAGAACTGATTTTCTTACAATCATTACCAAGCTATTCCAACTCTCAGGTAAATAGCACAAAACTAATAAATTCCTAAATTCTTCATCAAATTCTAAATGTAACCAAAGCTAGCATATTTATAACCATATTAAAATCATTTAAATGATCTACTACTTAACCATTCTAAAACATCTTTATATTAAACAAACTTTTTCATTAAAATTATCTTATTAGAGGTAGAGGGTTTTTAATACAACTTCCTTAATGCATCCATCAATTCTTTTGTAGTCTTTTCCTTTGAAACATTAAATAATAATGAATATGCAAGACATAGCCAGATTGTCCCAAGTACCATCCTCTCTAGCAAATCCCATTCCACATCCGTCATGCTAGAGGGTTTGTTCACCTTCTTTAGACAATGGAATATAAAGATCCTTCTGATAAAGGTAACCTTCCATTTGTATCTTCTAAAGATTGAAATTCTACCCGTTGAATTTATCAACCCTTGATCTTCCATCATCTACCATATTTCCCACTCAAGATAAAAACTTTCCATGTGATTCAATACTTCAGTAAACCAAACTAGGCTATGATACCGATTGTTAGGAAATAAGAGATAAAATATGTAGAATAATCCCTCACAGAATCGCAACACTAGAAACTAATATGCAGAAAATATCATAGATCTCAAATAAAAGTGCAGGATAAAATAACACAACATAAAGAGACAATATTTAACATGGTTCACCCCATTTGGGCTACATCCACCAAGAATCACTTGCTCATATTTTATTACAATAGCCACCGCTCTCTCAATACACTAACCCACGATCTATTTAGAGCTATGCTCAACAAACTCTACAGAATTCATACCTGATTTCAAAACACATATGCAATGTTACATTAACCCTACCAGTATGAAAAAAATCACATAAGTAGACAACTACTTAAGAAACTTTACAAAAATGTGGGTATAAAAACATGGGCCAAAACCATCCCATAAACCTATGGGTCAGAAATGTTGCCCATATGAGAAAACAACGTTTCCCGGCATATCGGGCATGTTTTAAGGTAAAAAAAAATCACAGGGGTTGCGCCCCCGAACCCTGGTGAGATAACTGTGGAAAGTGTACAGTACTCTTAGTGTACAGTCTTCAACACTTTCTCACATGAAAACAAGCTCCACAACCTAACATTTAAAAAATCCCTTCCCTAATAATCTCTCATCTAATAGTCAATCCCAATCTAAGTCCATTAAATCCCATCATACTATCACTATTTTCAATAATCTCCCACATACACTCTTAGTGTCTAATGTTTCTACAAGTGAAACACCCATCGAATTATGTGACTCTTCAACTCTCATTAGTTATGAGACCACGAGTCCTGGTATATCATAACACAAACTCTATCATGTCGTCTTTATGTTCCCCCACTATCTCTTCAAGATTTCTAGAAAATAAACCTGTCATTCAAACCTTAAATATTTCTTTCAAAGACCATGTCACCAGTGTCATGTCAAAATTCTTAAAAATCTAACAAGATGATTTGTAAATGATCCATCTAGAAAAATAAAAACCTACCAAATATTCATTAGACAATCTTACTATAAATTACATGACCCCTGCCCTCCATTTTGTGGCCTCACCCTTTGTCCAAATTTACAATCATTATTACAGAATATAAGGTCATTCCTTGAATGTAACCTAAACATTCCACATAGGACACGGCCCTAACATCTCAAACCCATAAATTTTTGAATTATATCCAAATTCGTTCACCGCCATCATCATCATAGTCAGGTACAATAAGATATTATGCTAACATTCTTGAGACACTTTTTCATTCATCCATTATAAAATTACCACCTTATATGCCATCTAACTCTTCAGGATGGAAGTCCTTTTGTTACAATTATGAGGCATTCTGTGTATACCATCGGATACCATGACACTTCATCGATGACTATAAATCCATCCATGTAATAATTAAAATCTATACTAAAAAAGGATTTCTCCCCATAGATACAAACCATCCACCCTCTGATACAAATGTAATTAAGCCTAGTCATCAAATCAAACCGGATCATCATAACCTTAAAACAACTCCTCCTAAATCATCATTCAACACCACATCCACATCTAACAAGAGTAAGGATTCTGCTAGTAAATCCCTTCTCCTTCAAAAAAAACATCATTTTCATAACTAAAAGAGCACGTAAACAAGACCCAAAATCCTCAAATGGGACTAGAGTCTATATCTCCCTTTCTCCTCCTAAAACACCTAACCCATCATATTCTAAATCTAAATTTTCAATCCTTTCCACCCTTCATTCTACCACATCTATATAAATCATTGTTATCAAACAGTTACACCAGGCTCCTGTCAAGATGTCTCTTTATAATTTTGTTCAAAATTCTCCACAACACCAAAAAGTGATTATTAAGGCACTTCAATCTATCTCACTACCATAAAATAACCCAAAACCATTTTAAAACCTTATCGGAACTCTTAAAATGTCCACCACTATAAATTTTAATTATTTTGAAATCCCATCACTATAACTTGAAGACCATTACCTTCCTCTCTTCGTCACCTCCCAAATCAATGACACTCTTAATAAGAGGGTTATAATCGATAATGATGTTAGTATTAACACCGTATCATCTCATGCCTTCAAGTAGCTTCAATTTCTTAATACTATTGTTTCCCAATCACCTTCCATGGTATGCACTTTTAACAACAATGTTAACCCCACACTAGGCATAGTCATTTTACCCATCAAAATAGTCACTAAAAGTCTTCATGATCTCTTCTATCTAATAGAAGGGGAGTTCTAGTATAACATACAAGTAGGATTCCCTTGGATACATGTTATGCATTATATCCCATCAACACTACATTGTTGTCAAAAATATTAATATGAAGATAAAACCTTCATAGTCCCTACCAATCCTAATCCATTCAAAGTCTGTCATATGACTTACAAGCCCAACAAAAGACTCCTTCCACTAAAAAAATCTACATCCTCATATCAAGATTCAACGAGATCTTCCATCCCATCATATAAACTAATTAATGACCAATCCTTCAAATAAGTTATGCAATTTCTTTCATTGGGGGAGAATCAAATTTTATCTCTTAATTCGCTCCATATGCCTAAAATGTATATAGAGTCCTGACATACATATGGTCTACAATCCTAATGTAAGAAATATTATTTCCTTTGTCCCCCCTTTCCTCCATACACAGTTATAATATGAAGGCATCAACCACATGAAAAACAATACTCCTCAGACTTCTCATTGTTGGACAAGCCTAAATTCTCCTGAACTTACCTCCACGATTGTGAATGGAAGAGCTTTGGTATGGGCTAGTATGAGTAGGGAACACATGGTCTACCCTTCTACAGTATAAGAAAACCTTACAAAAATATGTTATTGGATTCAAAACACCTCCTTCAGATCCATTATCATCAATAATAGAATATTTAACACAAGATCCACCCTCTGACAATGATGATGTTACATTCATCCCTCCCAAATTTTTTTAGTCAATACTATTACGCTTGGATTTTTAACCTATTAAACTAAAGGAAAAATTGACACCATGCCCTTGATATTACCATATATGATAGAGGAGGAGGACTCTCTTGTCATCAATGTCCTTCAATTCCATGATGATGATGTTATTGAAGTCTCATCTTAAGATTTGGGGAAAACAAGTACTTCCCAACACAACTTAGATATATGGAGAACCTATCCCACTCCTCAAACATATACTTAAGGATCTCCATCAAAATATGTTCTTGTGCACACTAGAAACTCCTCCTTCTCGAGCACTTAGTATATCAACTGTAAATTCATCTTTTGGTGAAATTTCAAATACTTCTTTCTTGTGGGTCTAGCACATGATAGAATGTAAGAAAAGGGAAGCTCAATAAAAAGTTTTATTTTCCTAATTATGATGCATTGGTATCACTTCTAGGCACTTATACTCCCACCAAGAAGGATAATATTACTTTTTGGTTGGTCACTAACACTTATGGGAAACAATTTGTTTAAATTTCTAGGCTTATAGGACATAAAAGTGAGCACAAGATTACCACCACTGATTATGAAATCACCATGATATTTTTGGGGGGATCTACTCCTAAAAGGGACATGCACAACATGAAATAAACAATCTTCAAGTCATTAAGAGAGTGGAAAAAGGAAAACACACTCAAGAATAACTATATGAGCAAGTGCAAACCCTTACCACATATATCAATTTATCTCTCTCTCCTGATCCTAATCCCTTGTATTCTCTACTAGCCCCTACTAGCAAAAACTGACATTGATATGAAAGAAGTAGTTTAAGTACACAAAATATACTATCTAAGGGATGTTTGTTAAATCCTGGGTAGAAAAATACTCATGAACGGTCTACAATTCATAGATAATGGGTGCAAAACCTATAAAAATATTATTATCACATAAAAACAAGTGAGTTCGGGAATTGAGCATATTAAGGAGACAAAGATATGGGTGGATGTAATCCAATATCTTTGTATTATGGTTGTTACAAATGAGAAAATACGTATTTCAAAGAAAATAGTTGATGATGTTAATAGTAATATGTCTCACACATGGTCATTCCACCATGGAGTGGAGAATGAAAATTCATGAGGAAACCTTTATTGTTTTGTATAACATAATTTAAAAGGATAATATTTAAAATCTAAAATATTTTCTAATCTCAGGGCTTTTCCATTATGATCTCGTACAAGATGATTCTTCCCAAAAAAAGACTCAGCAGATGAAATCAAAGAAAATTTTAGGAAACTGATCAAAGAATATTTATACCATGATAATATTCATCAAGGTAAGATGGGGGAACTTTCTAAGATAAAAACTGTGATAATTAAAGCTTCAAAAATCTTAGATCAGTATAGTGGAACTAGCTCTATGTTGGTAATAAACTTTATTGATATGGAAAATTAGGTTTCTCCACCAACATTCACGGTGCTACATCCCTCTGTATTAAATGTGATTAAATAAAATTAACTAACATGTGGGATAATATTAGTTAATATAATCTACAACGACATGTAAATACAATAGGAAAATGACCCCAAGCAACTAATTTAATGGAAATGAAAACCCTACTATGCAATAGAAAAGTGAGGAAGTGACTTAGCTAATTAGAGGACCTCACTAGACTGTGTCAAAAAATAAATAGAATAATTGGGAAGTAGGAACAAATGTACAGGGGTCCTAAAAAGGACATATATGGACTAATTATCTAGACTGGATCACTTAGAGAAGTACGAGGGCACTCTAGTCTATAGAATGGGTGCACTGGTATGTGAAAAAGGAATTGAACTGAGTTTCACAGGTCTGGTAGGTGGTCCAAAACTTTCAGTGTGTGTCACATCAGATTCACTACACTACACTAGGTGTTGGTGATAATAAAAGGTGAGAGAAAGACCTGCAAGAGACCACAAGAAGTATCAAAAACCTAAAAAAATTAATAATGCAAATGAATGGGTCAAACTGACCTTAGCTACCACAATAGTGGGCGTACTAACTGAGTGTTACACTACATTTTGGACTCAAATGTAGTTCTAGTGTGTGTGTGTTTGTGCATCATGTGCCCTAGTTTCTCTTGTGTCAGTCACACTTTGTGAAGTAAACGAGTAATAACTAGATGTAAAATGTAGTAAAATGGTGTATGAAATAGAATGAAATCCCTCCCCCTATGCTTGTGTGATGCAGATGAACCAACTTTGTCATTTGTGATGGAGATAAATGTATGCAAATGATCTCCAAATGTATTTAATAGATGAAACCCTACGTGGATGATAGTAGTGACTAGTGCTTGGTCCCTCATTATGGTCTCATATCTTTATATTTATAGGGTTATATTGATCTAATTTTGTAATTAGCCCCAAAATGGATGGCCAAAAAAAGATAAGAAGCTAAAATGGCTAGAAATTTCCTAAAAGGTGGTAGGAGAGTTCAAAAAGGATCGGGGCACCCTTGGTGGGACCAAGGAACCCATGGGCACCCCAATACTAGCTTGGGCACCCTAATCAAGGCTAAATTGATGTAAAATAATGAAAGATGACTGGGCATGTAGGTGCAAGAGGTCAGGAATGATGAAAGAAAATAAAGTAAGATGGGGTTTAATTAGTAATTTATTTACTCAAAAACCTTCTAAATAGTAGTATGCAACTGAGACTAAATAGTGTCTAAAGTTCATGATTTTGTGACTACATTTTCCCCCACTTTATGTTGGTGAGCATAAATATTGGTAGCATAAAGTAGATAGAGATGCGTAGCTGATGTCCATGAATATTGTAGTAGAAAATGTTCTGAAGGACTAGAAAAAGTATGGAATGAAAAAAAAAGATGATGGACCATGGAAACTAAGGATGAAAAAGTGCAAAAAAGGTAATGAGAGTGAACCTAGGGTAGAATGTGTGTGTATAAATTTCCGCAATGTGTGTGATGTATCTATATGGTTAGTAAGGTGTGTACTTCCACAAAGTGTTGTTGTTGAACGCCATTTTTTTTGTTGTTGTTACCCCCATTTGACTACTTGTTTCCCATGCATGGTTGAACCTACAAGGAGAAAAAAATCAAGTAGTCAAATATATATGCATGTATGTGTAAAAATGCAATGTAAAAGAAGCATGTACATGTAAAATACACAAATGTGAAATGTAAAATATGCAAATGAAAAATGTAAATAGCAACATGTGCACCTCATCCATGTTGACAAAGAGAGTGTACAAGGATATCTTGTACTACCAAGTTTTTTTGGGTGATCTCAACGCCATAGGCCGAACGACGTATAGGGAGGAATTCCATTTGAATCCTCTAAGCTTTAATTACTTCCTATGAATGTGTGTGAAGAGATATTTATACTAATCCTAGTTCTTTGGGTGATCCGATGCCACTGGCCGAACGAAGTATAGGGAGGCACATTTTGTTGTAATCCTCCAACCCTGTAACTACTTCCCAGAATGCTAAGAACAACCATATCCAATAAAAACTGTTGTGTATGAGGTTCATAGACTAGTCTGAACCTTCTCGTTGTATATAACCCATAATTCCAAGGGCATAAAGTACACTGAACTGAAACGGTGTTGAAGCGATTGTGTTAGAATGTAGAAAAACCCCAAATCATGCCCCCTCTTTGAGATCACATGCAACGTCATTGGTAGGAGAATATGAACCCAAAAGAGGACCAACCACATGTACTCTAAAACTCTACCCTCTAGGGGGGAAGGAATGTGCTTAGTAGAAACCAA
The DNA here is from genome assembly GCA_019776745.2 of Taxus chinensis. Taxonomy (NCBI): domain Eukaryota; kingdom Viridiplantae; phylum Streptophyta; class Pinopsida; order Cupressales; family Taxaceae; genus Taxus; species Taxus chinensis. The sequence goes on along the minus strand of CM034151.1, from coordinate 261,966,983 downwards.
GGAACACACAAAAAGAGGCTAGATAAAGACAAGTGTTAGTACAAAAAAAACATGTATGTAGAAGATAATATGTAAGCTACACAGATAGTGTAAAACTATGCAAGAAAAATATTAATGTAAACACATAAGAAGACAAAGTAATCTACACAAAGCATACTATAAACATGGGACATCACTCATGATGTCGCAAGAAATGCAAGTCCAACATGACCACAAACAAAAAACAAGTGTGCATACCAAACAAAGGGCAAGGCCCGTATATAAGAGAAAATAATAACAGACGTTGTAACAAACAAGTATGGAAGCAAATATCCCTACATAACAAATGTTCCACATGAATCACCCTTTATCATGTTAGAAATATAACTAGTATGCCAAAATCATGTATAACTAAGTAATGTAAAGCGCTAAGTACAAAATGGAACAATAACACCTTTGAGAGACGAATGTGGATGCCCCCCGGTGACCAATGTAGGAAGGGTAGAAGGTGAGCATCCATGATGCATGTAAGACACAAGTATCTATAATCACAACTAGAAGAAGGTGTGAACGCACATGTGTGGATGGTATAAATAAATGACATACAAGTGAGCTAACTAGCATGTGTAATGAAGTGATCATAAAAAATAAAAGTAATCAATAATATAAGCATCCATAATATGCAACATGTTGTGGATGGATTTAATGGAATGATATGAGTTGTGTTCCCCTTGAGTGGATGAAAGAGTATGCACCGAGGTTCATTTTTTTCCCCTCAACAGTCAAGAATGAACCATAAACCAGAGTGCATCATCAAGAAATGGTTGAATTATGTGTTGTTTTTCTAACATGTTGTGATGAATGTGTATGTAGTGGTGATGAGGTGTGACATATAGAAAGGATGTGCGTGAACCCTGTATTCAAAGTGTATGTCACGAGTTGATGAATGGATGAGTGATGATTTATCCTAAGCTTATAACACACTATAATGAATGGACAAGTGATGATTTATCCCTAAGCATATATCACTATAAGATGAATGAATAAGTGATGATTTAGCCCTAAGTTTCTATTACTACAAAATGTGAGGAGGGTGTGATGATATAACCGAAGGTGTAGAACACCATAAAATGATAGAATAGGTGAGGATTTAGCCTAAACCATATGTTACGATGAGATGAGTAAGAAGGGAGTGGTGATGTAACCTAAGGTGTATACCACTAAAAAATGATGGAATATGTGACTATTTATCCTAAAGCATGTGTTAGTAGCCTATACATGTCATAGGGTGAAAGGTTGAGTAGTAAATGTCTAAGGTCCATTTGATTTGTAAACCCTTAGTAGTCGAGTATGGACCGAGGAACTAAAGTGTGTCACCAGGTAGTGAGTTCAGTGTGTAGAAGACAAAGCATATGTAAATGCGCGGTGTGTAGAATGCAATGTAAGGTGTGTTAGAAATGTGTAAAATATAGTGTATAAGAAGACATGTAATGTATATAGAATATTAATGTAATACTAGCCTCCTATATAATTAGGACCACTAGAACCCGTGGAATATGTGTGAAAATACGTGATAGTATGCAGATAAACAAATAATAAATTTTATAGGATAAGTATTGTAGGATGCAAGATGCGTAGAAAATGATGCATGGACAATGACGACTATCATAATGTAGGGTGTATGAATGTGTGAATGTCAAAATGTTGTGGTAGAGTGTAGGGTGAATTACATGTAGTGTAATATGTAATGCCTATGGTGCAGTGTGTGGGGTTTAGTGTAGTAGTAATCCCTCAACAGTCAAGTGTGAACCGAAGCACAAGAGTGTGTCATCGAGTAGTGACGCTATAATGTATGATGAATAGGCCAGATGCAAGGATATGAATATATAAGAATGTAAAATGTGATGAATGTGACTATGTTGAGATGAGGTGGGGGGAGTGTAGTGTCATTCCCCCCAAGTACGTGTGAATGAATGCACTATCCAATGATGGTGAAAGATAAATGTCCTTTATTTGGTGGACGAGGTGACAGTTTATGATTATGCTCTGATAATGGAGGTATAGTAGAAAAAATTTATAGTGGTGAATGAAGGATATACGCATGTGAGGGATGAATGTATGAAGAAGGTTGTGGTGTCATGAAATGCATTAGTAATGGAGACATATGTGATACAAAATGTGAAGCTAAAGAAGACCTGCAAGGAACAAAACGAGATGGTTATCTATGCTGAGATGTAATAACTGTGCACGGAATAGTCCTATACTTATGTGTAGGGATAGTGGAGTGATATGGTCCTACAGATGATAAGAAAGTAGGTAAACTAGGAATAGATTGTGCTTTGAGTAACATAGAGTGTGATGCGGTAGATGAAGCAGGGGATGTACTAGATACCGTGTGATGGGAATGTGACCATGGAGTAGATGGAGGGAAACCATCAATAGAGATGAACTCATTATTGTAAATACATTTAATTCACAAATGATTCATATAAATGATAGATTGTGAGTGAAGAATTCAATTAAGACCAATGAGCATGTCACATCTCTCAAATGTGTTTCCAACGAGGAAGGGTACATGCATAGTAAGTGGGCCAACTATAACATGTAGCTTAACAACATGAAAAGGTTTTGTGAAAGGATATTATACTTGTGATGGAGGATACCTTATAGCCTTAAGGAGTGAAATAGAATATGAGCTAATGGGCCATGATGGGTCAACCTTAGTTTTGTTGATGGAGGTTGAACCAATATATGTGTGGTTGTACAAATGATTAGATGTAAAATTGGCATGATAATTAACGTTGGAAAAGGAAATGATAGGTGGTGAAGCTTCAGTGTTAGCGACTAATAAATTTAGAGCTTTGGATCCAAGAGGTGATACTGCATGATACACATAATTAGAAGAAGAGTCTTTTATCTTCTTGTCACATTATTGAGAGTCATTGTTAGAAATATTGAGTTTACACTTGTCATTGTTTGTGGTAGGGATAGTAGATTTTGGGAACTCATGTTTTTGGTTGTCAATTAGATCTTGGATGATGGTACCAAATTTGAGGCATCGACTTGTAGAATGTCCCACACATCGATGATAATCGCAGAGGAAGTTTTCATTGTAGTTTCTACCTTTTGGTCACGATGGGTATAACTCGAGGGGTGGGGGGGAAGCGTAATAAGAGTTCTATCAATAAGTTATCTCAATATAAGATGTGGGGATATGGGAAGGGTGTTAAATGTGCACCAAGGTTGTTATGGGATAACCTCCTTAGAAGGAATGATAGTGTTGATAGTAACATTAGTGTCGGTTGGTTTTGCTGTAGAAAGATTAAATGACATCTTGTTAGGAAGACGAGTGGAATATGCATTTTTTTCTTGATATTTAAGCTTTCCGATGGATAGGAGTTTAGTTTTGCGAAGATTGAGAGTGTGATAAAGTTGATCAAATGAAGTATATGATTCAAAGATAATGGTCTCTTGTAGAGGTGGTAATGGACTCTGTATAAATAAATCTTGAAGATCAGAGTCGGAAAGCATGTTTTTCATTTTAGCTAAATTATTCTTATACCTTAAAATGTAGTTAGTGAGGTGTTTATTTAAGCCTTGTTGAAGTTGTGCTAACTGGGAATATTAAATATTATAGCCAATTTTGATATAAAAATGAGTAATAAATGCATTAGCTAGATGTGTAAAGGAGGTTACTGAGTGAACAGGGAAATCGTAAAACTAATGCATTGTATAATCATGGAGACTATGAGGAAAAAAGTTAGCTAAAAGGAGATGATCTTTAGCAGAGTCAAGACAAGCAACATGAAATGCTCTAAGATGTTCCTGTGGGTCCTCATGCCCATTGAAGATGGGAATCTTAAGAGTGAAAAATATAGGTGGAATTACATAAGTAGAAATTATGGGAGCGAATAGAGTATGCAAAAACAAAGTAGAATCCAAGGATGGCGACGTATGGGAGGTAACCTGTTGTAACTTACAAATTTGAGCTTGAAGGTCATGATAAATAGAAGTTAAGTCTTGGTTTCCCATAGATGAGGCATATAGTACATGAGAAACTAGAGGTGGTGTAAAGTGGTTGGTAGGAGTAGGGATAGAAACGACAACAATAGAAATAGGAGGAAGTCAGTTGAGTGGAAACAGAAGTGGGTATGGGTACAAAAGCAGCGAGTTCATCCAAATTAGTAGCTTCCTCATGAGAAACATGTAAAAGTAAATTGAGATCTTGTGGATGCTCAACGAGGTGATCTTTGATGACCTTAAGGTGAGATTTATTAAACTCCTCATGAAAGTGAGCCATGGCAAGATAATAATAAATCGTAGAATGAAAGATGCAAGAAAGTAAATTCCTAGAAGAATGAATGTTCAAGTCGGGTTCTCCAAAATGATTAACTAAAATTGACTAAAATATGTAGCATATAATATTTAATCTAAGTTATGAACAATTTTACTAAACTAAATGGATGTAGTAAAGAAATATGTTAATAATATAAGAAAATATGAAAAATGAAATACTAAACCCTAATGTACAAGAGAGAAGAGGAAAGAAATCAGCTGATAAAGTAGGCACGACTATGCCAAGATCCTACAGAGGATAAATTTGGGTGATGTGGCTGGACTGGAGTGCCTGGGAGAGGACAGGGTGCCCATGAGCACTCCGCTAAACAAAATAGGCACCTTGTTTTGGGAAAAAGGTCTGGAGCTAGTGTTCATAGGTCCTGGAGATGACTAATAACCTTCACTTATTGTTACATTAATTTCTCTGTACTACTTTGAATGCTCCAAATATTCCAAGAGGAAGAAATGACCCGTAAAAGACCAAAACAAAATATCAAAACCCTAAAAAAATATGCAAATGAATGAGTAAGAATGACCTTATCTACCACAATAGTGGGATTAATAACTTAGTATTGCACTACATTTCGTACCTGGGTGTATTTATGGTGTGTGTGTGCATTTTGTTCCTTAATTTATCTTGTGCCAATCACACTTTGTGAAATAGCAAGAAATATCTAAATGTAGAAAATGGAATAGGATGTGTGCATAGAATAGAATAGAATCCCTCCCCCTATGAAGTGTGATGCAAATGTCCTAGCTTGTGCCTTGATGATGGAGTTATGTGGATTCTAATGTAATAGATGGATGCAACTCTATATGGAGTGATAGTAGTAGATGATGTTAGGTCCCTCATTATGGTCTCATAACTTTATATTTACAAGGTTCTCTTGCTCTAATTTTGTAATTAACACCAAAAAAGTCAACCACAAGAAAGATAAATATGTAAAATGGCTAGAAGAGGCCCAAAAAGTGGCAGGAAAGTGTAAAAGGGACCGGGGCACCTCCAGATGGGACTAGGTCACCCATGGATGCCCCAGTACTAAATTTGGGCACCCCAAGGCTAAAATAACGTGGAACGTAAGAAAATGGTTGGACATGTGGGTGCAATAGGTTGAAAATTACAAAATAAAATAAACAAGATAGCCAAAGGACAAGGGTTGATTAGTACTTTATTCACTCAAGAACCCTCTAAATAGTAGTATGAGACCGGGATAAATAAATTTCTAAAGTGCATGATTTTGTGACTACATTACTTCAAAACTTTAAAACTATGTCACTACCTTCTTAATCAAAAAACCTACATTGTCACCAACTTTAATCCACTAAAATTTATACATTCAAAACTATATCAAAACGATTTCAACATTAGACGACTCATGCTCATGACTTAATTTTACCTTGAATTCATCCCTCATAAATCCAATAAGGGGCAGTTCATTTTTGATCATCTTACAGAATCTACCCTTTCTACTAATCAATTACCTTGAAAATGCTTCCCTAATGAGTCAATTAACACTCTCGATCATGACAACACCTATTTTAAAATGATCTGGTTCTTTAATGGGTTCGAATGCATGCAGGGGGTGTTGGGATAGTCATAATTTCCCTTGGGAAACTCCTATTCCATTATCCTTCAAACTTAACCTTAACTACACTAATAATATGGAAAAATACAAATCTCTTATCATAGGGTTTTAGACTTCCACCTTTCTTAGCGTACAAGTCCTTGAAATTTATGGTGACTCATAATTTTTCATAAATAAAATCAAAGGAATCTATCAATGTAAAATTGAGGTCCTTCAAAATTATAAAACCATTGTCGAAGATTTATTATAGCTCTTTGACCATTATGAAATCCAAATGACCCCTCATTCATCTAAAAACTTTGTAGACACCATGGAATCATTTGCCTCCCTCGTCCTGTTATCACCAGATGATTCCAATTTTTTTTGTCATACACAAACTTGATAGACCATCTTACACTAGACCGATCTCCCAAGCATCAATCATATTGAAGGTATACCATCTGATACGTGGTATAATCAGACATATGACTATCTTTCAACTAGAAGAATACCTCTAGATCTATCTAGGAATGAAAAAATATCCTTTTAACAATGCCCATATCACTACATCATCTAAGGATGTGTCCTTTACAAAAGAGGATTTTATGGCTTCCTCCTCCAATGTCTCAAAACTGTAGAGGTGCATCTAGCCATAAAATAATTCCATGATAATATATGTGGTGGAAATTTAAATGGTTTAGTTGTTATAAATACATCCTACACATGGGATATTATTATCCTAGGTGTAACACCCAAATTATGCTTCAACAAATGAAGGGATAATTTTTTTATAAACCATTAATTTACTTGATTCCTTCAATGATTAGTAATATGCAACAGATTAATCCAACATACTAATTAAGCTTACAAAATCCATTAATTATTTTTATGATATAATTATCAACATCATTACTTAGATCAACACTAAATAATACAACATAAATCAAAATTGCATGAGTTCCAAATCTCCATGATCCCCCTTAAACAATCTTACGAGCCGATATACTTTGTATAGTTTTAGTTATACCTTTTGGTAGGTACAAAGATCATGTGCATATTCTTAGTGTCATTCATTGAATCATGGAATTACTATGCCCAGCTCAAAACACAAATAAAGGAAGAAATGGTGAATAGACAATGCAATCAGTCATTACACTACTATGCACATAGTTTTGGCATTAGAATGGTAAGCCAAGTTTTGTGACTGCACATAAGCCACTTGAAACCTATCTCCCTTGCACTGCACAACCATCTCAACATAGTATCAAGATTCCATTCCATTTTAATTTATTTATTTTCAAAAATGTATGATTTCCTCGTAAGGATAGGTTAAGAAAAATTCATAATGTTATTTAATTCACATTAGAGGTATACAATGATCTCATCGAATCACCAAAGGAAGTATGTACCTCTTATTGCATGATCATCAAACTATCTTGATCTATGATCATTAATTAGGTGTAGTCAAGGATAAGGCTTAAATGATTTCATAGCATAAATTAAACACTATTAATGCTCATTAATAGAAATTTCTACCTTTCAGTTTTCCTAAGTTGGATATGAACATTTTTACTATTTCATGTATTAAAAATTTAGCTTCACACTATGTTCCATATTGTCGTAACTATTTTCTCACTGAAGTAAAATGGCATCATGTATGATTTCATGACGATATGACTCAATTATAAAACTATAAGTTGCTACTATTAAAAATACAAAAGTATGTATTTTGTTGTTTCAAACAAACTAGCATTTATCCTCGTGTTAATTTGTGTTTAAAAATTACATCATAATTACTTATCTCTCTTAGTATACTTTTCATATTTCCCTATTTATTTTACTGTTTTCTTTATTCATACAATTGACCATAACAATATCTTGTAACATTTGTATTATCTTAATCTAACATCAATTCACAATAAAAACTTTATTGTCAAACAACGATAAAACACTTGTTTTAAATCACATTCATAATGAAGTAAATCATCATATTGTACTTGTAATATTTCATTCATAATATTTCATAATTTTTGCATTATAAAATTTCCGTAAAACACAAATACGTTGTGTTGGTGAGAATTTTTTTCAAGTAGACAAATTGGTGGGTATCTTGCCAACGATTTGGGACTCTAATGTCAGAAGCACAATGGACTGAGAAGGGGGGTGAATCAGTCCTAAAAATTACTTTTCAATTCATTTACCATCACATACATTCATTGATTCATTCATCCATTAACTATCCATAACCATATGTGTGCATTAGATATGTAACATCAATTACAAGAGCATGAAACAGAGAACACAACACAAGAATACCATATATAAGTGGGAAACCCTCATGGGGAAGAAAACCCACTTAAACTTAGCTTATATTACACAAATAAAATATTTTTAGTGAAACACCAACTTCACAAGGAGCACAAACCCCTGGTTTATTGAGGCACCAACCCCACAAGGAGCACCAACCCCTAGTTTAGTAGAGCACCAACTCTACAAGGAGCACCAACCCCTAATTTAGTGAAGTGACCACTCCACAAGGAGGATACAATCCTCTAGGATGACAAAGAACAACCTCAGCTGCCTAAATATGATTTAGCTCTGATAATTTTTCTACCACAGCTGATAGAGATAACTTATTCAGCTCACACAACTTTTCTCAAACACTAGATCTTCAATCTTACTCATTCTTTGTCTTCTTGGACTTGTTTTACCTCTAAACACTTACAAAATTGTCTTCAAAAATTATTAAACCTATATAACATCTGATAATACCTAAAAATATTCCCCCATACCTTCTATTCACTCATCTATGGGTCACACTCTTCACCCATGCAAGACTAGCTTCAAAAAGGACCCAAAACAATGCTTTTATAATCTCCTCTTCATTTCAAATTCAATTTTTTTTCCTCCTTTGGATAGACCCATACATTAATGAAACATCCAAAATTTTAATTACAACAGTCACAAGTGACCCAATTAGGCTGGCCTAGCTAAAAACCTCATTGCATGTGCCAAAAATGGCTCAAAACCCCATGAGCACAAAGATAAATATTTCCTTACATAAAAACAATACATATCCATGATCCATAAACCCTTAAAAATTATTGAAATATCATTTAACATTCATAAATGGTCGTAGTTTTTCTCAACTAATCAAATTATTTCATTTAATGGGCCCAATGTTCTTTGTATTTCTCAAAAAGTTGTTTCCTCCACCCTTCAACACCTTGGAAAATTCATTATGCCACCAAATAAATTAAAATACACAAAACTATGACATGTATCCACTAAATATAAATAAAATAACCTTTATAACTCTTCTAAGTAAGTTACAAGCCTTGAATCAATAACTTGCTAAAACCACAACTACTTTTGGCTTCACCAAATCAACCTACCAAACAATCTATTTCGAAATATTAGCTCATAAAAACATTTATAAAAACATTCAAGACTTCCAAATAGATTAATTGCATGAAATATATATATATATATATATATATATATATATATATAAAAAGAATGATCCAATCTATATCATGCTTAAAACAACTACAAACTTGCACCGAAACACATCTTGTTATGTACTAGTAAAAATATACCTATCCAAAGAATGACCTGGAAACCATGTAAAATCACCTCATCAAGAGATAAACCTCATATAAATGGAAATATTTCTGAATCCTCTTTTCAAAAAAAAATTAATCACCTCAAAATTCAACATGTAGCTCAAGATATAGCCCTTTCACTGAACCCTACTTTTCAAGGTCTCAAAACTACCCTTAGACCAGTCAACCTGAATGGACCTCAAATGACCATGTACCTACATGAAAATGTCCTAAAAACTCCATGGACATAAATATTATCCAAAATTCATCATGCACCATCAATTTTTTTAATACCTCATTCAGACAAATTTTCCACTAACTGAAACTCTTCATAAACTTGCATTTTTAGGTGGGGCCCACATATGACCACATGCTCAAACATACATTTCTAAAAATCTGGAACATTCATATGTAACATCCAATAATATTTTTTTAAAAAATTAATAAAAACAGTGTTGATATACTCACTTTTTTGCAAGTTGTTCCTCGTTAGGGTTTAGCTAGAGTTTCAAAGCACTTTATCTTCTTAACGATCGTTCATAAAAATAATGACAATTAGACCACCTCATTATTTTTGTAAAAGTTTCATAACTGACCTAAGAATTTATTCCAAATATATTATTTCCCCATGAAAATCACATAGTTCATAACAAGCATCAGAAGGTCAACATTTTCTCTAAAATCACACGGTTACTTACCCAGTTTTACCAAAACTTGCATATCTTCAAAAATATTAATCATACTAACTTTAAAATTTGCATGAAGCACCATGAAAACATCATATAACTTATAAAACTCACTAAATATTCCAAATTCATCTCAAAATATCCATCCAATCTCATTTACCTGTGTTAGAATGTCTGTTCTCAAATGTTTGCTTCCCAAGAACCTAAAATATGCATTATACCTATGAATTATGACCTGAAACTCATCATAAACCTCAAGTACACTGTCAGGAGAATGTTACAATGTTTTTATAAAACTTATCAGCTCCAAAACTCACACTTGTACCTCATTTTGCATGTTTTAGGGTTAGAAACAAGCTTGGAATGACCTGACTCAACAAAGAACTGACCATGTAGACCCATGTACACTTATTACACCTCATATGGACCATATATTACTACATGAAACACTCTAAAAATCTTGGTAGGCCTCATACTCTGACTCAGAATACTCAACCATACATTGTGACACTACTAAACTCACCCAAACTTGACACTACGAATCAACCGTCATGTTTGACTACAAAATAAAATCACATGGGGACACACATGACACCATGACACCCTTTTCCATCAATGAGGTTAACATTAATTAAAATAAAACCATACAATGGCCATCATATAGGTCCCTCTTCTTGTGTGGTATAGCTCCACTTTATTGTGAATGAAGAAAAAGGAAAAAAAGTTGATGGCTAAGAGGTCGGATATCCAATAGGAACTCTCCATTGTACCTGTGGAAAATCCTTGAAATGAATTGTAAGGGAATAATTTGGTGAATTATTTGGAAGAGGGAGTGAGAATTTAGGATAGGGGGATTATATTTGCAAGTATAAAATCATATTCTTGCCAAAGCTAATCAGAAGTATCACATTCACAACTTATAGGAAAGAAACAACAATGCTTAGAACCTCAACGATGAGAGGAAACCATGCACACAAATTTACATACATTCATGCATCATGAAAATAAGAAACCCCTATATTTATTGATATCTTCACTATTTGTACAATGCTAGAGAAATGTAGGAAAACAAATAGATAAAATAGAAGAATGTTATCTCCTTTGATTTGCTCAAATAGATCTCTCTCTTGAATACAAAAAATTGACAACCATCAATAATTAGGGTTCTATTACATTATATAGAACTTGAGGAGACTTTCACCTCCCCCCCACATGACCTTTATTTTTTTCTCACATGTGACCTTTAACATTCCTAGGAAAGAACATTAAGTCCCATTTTATCAATTAAGGGAAACTTATTACATTTTTGGACTATATTCAACTTAATGAATAAGATGAACGTCATGATTTATCAAAAAAAAAAATTAGAAAAGGGGTAAGATAAGAGGAGGAGGAATGAGGAATGAGGGGAAATAAGAGATGCACAGGAATACTTGAGCACGAAATGAGTGTTAAGAAACACTGTTTCAAGACTTCTGAATGTGAGCGAGAGATAAACATCAACACTACTCACGATGATCCTCCTTGAAATTTGATTGATGAACTTCCTTATTTCATTAGGCTTACCCTGGCCAACTTATTTCAAGACACCTATTTCACTGAGAGATAGTGATGGATTCACCCATTATGTTTTATGATGCTCTACTCTGCTTTTGAACACAATTGAACTCAGGATGATGCTTACATGAACCTTGTGAGGTTTTCATTCTCCTATTTGATCTATGAGGTAATATTACCATCCCATGGAAAGTCAAAAAAGTAGAAAGATGAGTGAAAATAGATTGATCTGTAACTTTCTGCACTTAAAACTGAAACTTTCTATTTTAGACCCTAGGTTTCAGGAGCTTCCATTTCAGGAAAGGTTTCCATTTTCCCTAGATATCAGTATTGATGGGTTATTACCATGTTTTGAGCACATTCACATATGTTTTATAAAAAAATTCAACTATTTTCTATTTTAAGAAATTTTAATTTTGATTTTTTTGATTTAAGCTTTTTTGTTTTTTCGGTCATTGTGCCCTAGTTTTCCATTTTTTTATCTTTCTTGATTGTCCCGAATGATCAAACTTTCAATTCGGGGAACTTACAATTTTTGGAAAGTGGGGGAGCATAAAATATGCTCTTTTTAGTAAGTATACAAAATGTTCTTGGGTTGCGATGGGAATGATATTTTTGGAGTCATCCCTTCGTCACAATCTCGTGCTCCAAATTTCACTGCGATTCTCCAACCAAAGAGCTTGAAAATAAAAAACAAAAATTATACCTAGTCAAGATTTAGACATGAAGCTCCCATGGAAACCATTAATGGATTCTTGAGATTTTTGATAGGTTCTTTTTATACCTCTGATTTCCATGAAATCAACTCCATTGAGATAGGTTTTTCTCTTGGAGTTTTTGTTCACATTTTTATCTTCACCCGTTCTCTGGATTGATGGAAAATCTGAGGAATAAGAGCCAGGGAAAAAAAGGATTTTTATTGTAGTAAAATATTGGGGGAAAATTTGAATATATATATTTTTTTCATATTGAAAGAGTTTTGGAGGAAGTGATGTGGCTAAAATTTCAAGAGCATTCGATTTATGGTTCATGGGTTATGAAGATTTCTTCGTTTCTTGGTTGTGGAAGCTTCTAGAAAAAATGGCCATGGTGAAAGATAGAAAAGCAAGGGTTTAGAGTATTTTGAACAAGTAGATAAATGGGAATGGATGTGTAATAAAGGAATGAAGAGGTGGAAGAAATGGAAATGGAGAAAAATTCCTTCCAGCAATGAAGTTCTCGTGCGCACATAGAAGAAGCAGCAGAAGCAACACAAGAAATGCAAAAGCTTAGAAAACTATTCAACTTGAGCATGGGTACAATTTTTTTTCCTAACCATCCCAAATTTTTGGGATAGTTGGTGAAAAAAATTATGTCCCTTTCCCATTGGTCCATGTGGTAGAATGTGGTTTGTTGAGGTAGAAGGGTGAGAGGCAAGAAAAATGGCTCATAAGCAAATTTTGGGGTCATGTGGGTGACCAAGAGCCAAGATGGGAGGAGAGTCAATTTTATTGTCCCAACCATCCCAAATTTTCGGTACGGATGGTGCACAAAAGTGTACTCCTCTCTTATTGGTCCACGTGGCACTTTGTGGCTAGATAAAGCTGGGGGCTAGAAAATAGTGCACGAAGGCTTAACTGGGCTATTTGGGCTCAAATAGGGTCATATCATGGTCTAGGGGGCTTCATGTGAGATGGGTAAAATTTTGTTTCCCAAACATACCAAACATTTTTTACGCTTTTTTCAAAAAAATACACCACAACCTAGGCTTGACACGTGTCCAACAAAAAGTGACTAACTCCTTTATGTAACTAACTCCTTTAGAAAATAGTGCATGAAGGCTTAACTAGGCTATTTGAGCTCAAACAGGGTCATATCGTGGTCCAGGAGGCTTCATGTGAGATGGGTAAATTTTTTTTTTCCAAACATACCAAACATTTTTTATGCTTTTTGCAAAAAAATACACCACAACCTAGGCTTGACATGTGTCCAGCCAAAAGTGACTAACTGGGCTATTTGGGCTCAAATAGGGTCATATCATGGTCCAGAGGGCTTCATGTGAGATGGGTAAAATTTTTTTTCCCAAACATACCAAACATTTTTTATGCTTTTTGCAAAAAAATACAGCACAACCTAGTCTTGACATGTGTCCAGCAAAAAAGTGACTAACTCCTTTACCTTGTGGAACAACTTGATGGAGGCATAACTTGAGCGTACGAAGGTATTTTATTTCACTTATTTATATGAAATTCACTAGAAATGACAATTTTAACACAATGGGAGGGGTTGCATACCTTTATTACTCCTACAAATTCCTAAAAATAGATTTTTTTTAGGCTCATAGGTTTTGCATGTTGAAATTAGGTTGTGGGTAGAATTTCTTGAGTCTTGTGAAAAATGTAATACCTCCATCCTTTAGATATTTGAACTAAATTTCCATTGATTTTTCATTTGAATTACAACACTTCACGGAGCTCCTAGAATCATTTCATGAATATCGCGTGGTAATTTTACACTACAAGCTGCTTCACCTTCCAGGACCCACGTTTGCTAAAACTATCCCAAAATTCATGAAACTTCCTATAATATTCCAAAATAAGTTATACAAAATTATTAGCTCTTTGATACGATAACTTGATTATTTTTTTCCTTTCATTCCACTATGGGGGTGTGTCATCCTTAGAAAGACCAGAAAATAGCCTTTCTTAAGCTTTTCAAAGAGACTGTCTTGAAGGATCTTGACTTGGAAGTGATTGAATGGAATTGATATCCCTAAATCATATACAGACATGATGACATGACATATTGGACCACTTTTAAGGATGGGATATGATTGCTACAGGGGTTCAGATGGTCTGGAGGAGGGCTCAGAATGACTTTCAAGCAAAAAAATTCACAATAGGGTATGGTTTTCATGCTTTCAAGTTTTAATTTTTCCCTTGCAAAAACTCATGAAAGCAGTTGGCTCTGACTTGGGGATGTGTTATGGATAGAGCATAAAATTTACATGACATGATAAATCTAGAATCTCAACTTAATTTACATACCAGTGCGTTATCCTTTGGGCTTCATAGAATCACACAACTTGCAAGAGATAGACATAAAGGAGAAATACACACACACAATTGAAAGGAAACACACCACATTGAAATGGGAAAAAAAACACACAATAGTAAAATAAAAACAAACCTATATCACCTATGGTGCAATGTGGGGGACAACCTGCTTTGACTGAAGTGTTCTTCTATTTTCATAGGTTACTGTACGTACCCAAAATTGTAGGGTACTGCACCGTCGGAACAACGTAACATGTACCCCAATGATGATACAAGTCTCCTTGCAAGGTGTTCGGGATCCGAAAAATCTCCCCAAGTGTGCATTAACATCCCGCATGCTCCGCTTAGCCCCCGTGTGCTTTGTTTTTCTCTTTTCCCCTCTTTTCTTGGCCTTTTTCTCTTCAGTTACGAAACCGCCGCCTTACCTCGGAGGCGGTCTCGTGACCGCCGCCCTAATCAGGGCGCTGGTCCTGTAACCGCCACCCTTCTCAGGGTGGCGGTCCTTTATGCGTTTTCCAGAATGCTTTTTCAACACGACTCATGTAAATTTCAACATTTACCAGCCTTTTTTTTTCACCGCCATAGGTTTGCATTAATGGTTCTGGTTCCCTGGAATAGTGTTTTGCCATTGTTTATAGTTTAAGAGTTCTATTTTTTTACCTTGGGTAAATGCAAATGTTATAAATAGTTGGCTTGTGCTCAAGCAAATGGCCCCTCAAATTTTCCTCTGAATTTCTCATTGCAATAGATTAGTCTTTCATTTTATTTAGAATTCTTAGTTTCTTTCATTGCATGCCTAGTTAGTGTTGTTTTGCTGTTAGGAAGCCACATATCCATCTTGTGCAAATGCTGTTGATATTTCATCCAATCCATTGGAATAAAATAGTTTGTTTTCAATACGAAGCCATTAAAGTTTTAGGTTTTTTTCTTCACACAGGATAGTTTCAGGTTCTGGATGTTTTATGTTGCATGACTCACAATAAATCCGACTAGGAATTACATAAGCCAAGCTCTGTACTCTTGCGCTATCTATCTCCTACTCGCATTGTATTCAGTCTGTATCCTAAGCTACCTTTGTCCCAATATCTACTTCTGTTGATGCCAACATTACACGCTTTTCTGGATCCAAGTGAACAAGAAGGAACAAGGAGATCACACTGAGGGGACATAGCCACACACACCATCGGATTCGCCACTGTTCTGCAGAATCCAGGTTCTAGCTTTCAAAGTTATAATTAGAAACATATCAAATAGAGTAACCAATCACTTTATTTCAGTCAATTTTACTTTCGATATTGCCAGGGAAGCTGTGGGAATTGATAGTTTCTGAGAAACTATGATTCATTTCTCACTTCTGAGGTAGGATCGAGAGTCTTGCAAATAAACTAGATCAATTGTTTCATTATTTAGAATAGGTTCACAGTTGCACAGACAAATAGCTATACTCGGTTATCTTGTTTGTTTTAATTTGTTATTTTAAACTGTCAATTCTGGATATATTAGATAGTTGTTCTTTAAATTCTGTTTAGTAGATAGATATATCAGATTTAGGAATACACATAGACATATCTTTCACAATTAGTTTATTATGTCCTAGTTAGATTTATATAACTTTCTTTTGTATGACAATCATAGGACCTAGAGAGCCCAGAGAATATGTATTCGAGCCAATTGTGCCCCAACCCAATCTCGTCATAGCAATAACTGATATATATGAGAATCTTAGGATCCAAGTCTTCCGAACAACGGTAAACTTACAACAAATCAGTTTCGAGTTAAGCAAGTTAAACATAGAAGACGACAAAGCACATACGTTTTGGTCATATCAACCAAACTATAGATTACCTTAGATTCATATCCACATGACTGTAGAAGGGTTTGAAAGAGAGTAAACCTTTGGTTGTGATTCTTTGGTCCCACAGCTAGAAGCAGGGGATACTCTCACAGACATAGATACTAGCTTGAGAATTCAGGTTACACAAACACCTGTAAGATACTTTGAGAAGATCACACAATTATTAATTCTGAATATAGAAGCTGAGAAAGCATATGATTACTGGATACTAGGTATTAGGGACTGATCCTGCACATGACCATAGCATGACCACAACAACCATGAATCTACAATTGTGACCCACAAATCCCTCAACCCAACAAATCTACTGGTCAGTCTAACATTGACGTTGGCTTATGTACACTAGTATTCAGATCTACTCCACTTCCACCTATCATTATTGAATAGTTACCATCCACCCTATGACCTTATCTGGGAACATACACAAAACTATCCCAGGTCATTTTCCACGTATTCCACAACCCATAAACCGAATCACGCCAGAGCTCAATATTGATTGGAGCCTTCGAGCAGTCATCCTTGCTGATCGATCTATCACACCAGTTTAGGTTAGAAGGGCCTTCTTTGCCTTAGATTCGTAATTTCCACTAGTGCGTGTCGAAGACATCAGATTGCCTAACTAGTTTTTCTGCATCCCACACATATTCAATCCCCACCGGTTGTCTCGGCACGACCTTGGGATGTCGGGTGCGAGGAATAGTTACTTGTAGATTCCCATGCTCGCTTGTCACTTTTCCATCGTACAAAATTGGTGAACCCGACGTGAAACTTTCTATTTTCTGGTCTGAAGTCAGATTCCTACTGGTTCTTTCAATTTAAAAATGACTCTTTCATCTTTACTACCTCATTAGATTTCACCATCACCTTTGCTCCTTCCCATTATTCTGCGGGTATTCATAAACCCCCCGAATATGTCGGGATTCAATGCATTTGGTAGGCCTCTCTTAGGTCTTGAGGCATACTACACTCAACTGAATGGACAATCATCACCCTTGCTCTCAGTATGGGGTGACAACTACTCAAATAACCAATTATCAACACAAACTCCATCTCCAAGGATCAGATATAGCTCATCTTTCCGAACAGAGGAGTTGGATAAGTTCGCTCAAACACGGAAAATAGAGCCTTCAGACTTGAATAATATGACGCTCACAGGAGAATCAAGTTCATCTCCTAAGGTACTACTTAGACCACAAATTAGTAGACAATCAGACTCATACCTGGGTTTGGATGATGAACATTCGGTATGTTATGCCAAGAATGAACAAAATTCTCGAAGTATATACCCACCTATAGGAGGTTTACAAACACAACCTGAGGTCTCTTTTCAAGGAAATACCTCCATGCCACTACATATAGGAAATACCCTTGGGGAAACTTGGCAAGGCAGCGATCAATTCATAATAGGATATCATATGCCTATACAACACCATGATATACAACAGACGCCACTAAAGCAAAACACTATGACTTCACCAAATGAAGTCATTTCAACATTAGTAGAAAAAGTGAGGGGGTTAGAACTTGCCCAGGAAAGTCACCATTCTCAACTCATGCAGGCAGGAAATTCCAAACCTAGCCAAATAGACCTCCTCACAGGAATAGGTACATTAGGTGTGACCCCTCAGTATTCACAACAAACGCCGACTAGAACCGTCATTTCTAACACCGATCTGATACCTCCCGATCTAGTACAAAATAATCCATTCTCGGACAATACCCCTTCATACTTAAACATGTACTCCAAATCACCACAAGGGGATATGTTCTCCTCCCCCGGTATTTTTACTCAACCACAGGGGTTCCCTTATGCTCCTACCAATGTATATGCAATGCCATATCAACAACCCATTCCACCTCCACTCCCTCAACAGGCACCATTAATGGTCGAAACCTATGCGATAGGGACATATTTAGAATACTTGAAAGAGCCCTTAGATTTCACCATATGAAGCGTCATGCTTCCAAGACCTCTTCCCGATTTGCCCAAATACAAAGGTGAGGGAGATCCAAATGCCCATATCAAAGCTTACGCTATGGCCATTCAAGAATTACTCCCTTGGGATGGGGTTGTTGCTAAAATATTTCCCAAAACCTTGGAAGGTATCGCTCTCAATTGGTATTATAGAATACCTGAGGCATCCATCCATTCGTTCAAGCAACTCGTGTCAGAGTTCATCAAGGCCTTTGACATGAACAAACTATTAAGAACAGGAATCAGGGAATTCTTACACATTAAGAAAGAACACAATGAATCTGTTACCCATTTCATCTAGAGGTGGCACATAGTTCTCTATTCTTTGACAAGTGCTCCAAACATGGATCAGATGGAACTATGCGATCTATTCCTTCATTCTCTCAGTAGAGAGGTGAATGAAGAAGTCCAGAAGTTCCCACTAAGAACTTACGATGAAGTACTTGAGAGTGCTCTCTGAATAGATCAAGCGGCAATTGATAGTGGTCGCAAGACATATGGAGCAAACGGGAGGTTAATCACCTCCAACCAAAACACTACAACTTATCCTACTATCACGAATGTCAATCAAGGACCTAAAATTCTTAATAAAAATCATGGAGTGACAACGGATGGAGTAACCAATTAGGCTAGAAAGATAAATGTTGTGAATACTCCACCATAAATAAACAATCAACGAAACAATGAATTTACTCCAACAATCAATACAGTGGATTTTAATCATCCACAACAACAACAACAACAACAACAACAGCAGCGAAGCCCTGCATGGGATCCAAACCAAAATTCAACTAGGTATCAAAACCAGAATTCAAACAAAAAACAACAAACACAAAACTTTAATAGGCAACGGTTTGATCAAAGTTTTAGGCCACAATATACATCAAGCCAACAACCTAGGAATTACAATCCCAACTCGTATTGTGGTTTCCACAAAATTTGGGGCCATGACACTAGAACATGCTGTGACTACAATAAATTCATGCAACGTTTGCCAGATGAACAAAGACAACTTTTCATAGATATGTTCTTGGCAGATCCTACGTCACCAGCACCAAATACTTTTACAGGGGCAATTTCCCCTCAAAATGCACCCCTCAAGATCTTCAATGATCCTCTCCCAAATCACAACAATAACAAGTTAAATCCAAGTGGGACAAACAAGGGCGTGATTGCAGGAAACAATGATCATGAAGCTTCAACTTCGCTGAATCCATTAGTTGCGCCACAACTAGGAAGTCGACCACGACCTAAGATAGTCGGATTAGTGGATTTAGATGCCGAACTACCCATAGAAGCTGTAACAAGGACACAAGAGTATTCCTCTCAGCCAAGTCCAAGCTACCCACTAGAAACAGATGGTGTCCAACAAGTATTAATAAAACCCGTAGGTGCATATGATTTAATTAATGATCTAAAAAAAACCTTCTCGCACATATCCTTTTTAGATTTATTGAAGAAGTCCCCTGCTCACAGGGCTGCTCTTTTAGAAGCATTGGGTTGAGGTCATCTAATCAACATCTCTCCACCTCTCGAAACACAGGTAAACCATATAAAATTTGATATCCATCCTCTGGGGAAGCTGGATAGGGATGACGAATTCATATTCGAAATAAACAAAATGCCAATAGATGCTGAGATTACACGCCGAGGTGATCCAACCTTACACTTGCAAGTGTGGGTTTATAACAATTATGTGAAACACGTGATGATTGATGATGGGGCAGCAGTTAACCTAGTCCCCTTCTCTTTCCTTCAAAAGCTAGGGTATGGAGAAACCAATTGTTCCACGAACCGAAATACACTAAGAGGCTATGACAGCCTTAAAGCCACTTCAATTGGAACTATAATACTACCGGTCACCTTAGGACCCAAACAATCCTGACTGAGTTTTATATTATAGATCGGGAAACTAACTATAATATGATCCTCGGCCAACCATGGATATACCGTATGAAGGCAATCCCTTCTACGCTATTTCAAGAAGTAAGGTTCTTGCATTTAGGAAAGGTGTTCATAGCCAAAGGTGATCCAAAACCATTCGATGTACTCCTGGTTGACCTAAAGAAAAGACCAGGCATGCACTCGGAGTTTGAACTCCCAACGAACCAACTTAATAAACCTACCGACGCGAAACCAGAAGAAAAGTTGGTACCTACGACAGATATTAAAACTATGAGCCTAGCCAAGGCAACCCTAGCCCGCAAAGATGAGGCTAACACTATAGAAAAAATATCATTAGGAACTACTACAAAAATTGTTGAATTACTAGAACAGGATCTACCAATGTTCCTACCATTTGATTCTGTAGGCATGGGGTGCACCCTAGGTGTCGGTTCTCTCCCAGCGGTAGATCTCTGCATGGTAGAGGTAGAAGATGTTAACACGACAAATATCCCAATGCCCATATTCCCAGCTAAGTATTGGAATCTCCATTTCGATGGAGCTAAATGTCGTTACAGAGCTGGGGTTGGAGTAATCCTTACTTCTCCTGAAGGAAAAGTCCTACCATTTGCCTTCAAACTAAATTTCAAATGCACAAACAACGGCGCTGGGTATGAAGCCCTCCTCCTTGGCCTCATCGTAGCTAAGAGAATCAGTTTTGATAACATCAGAGTGTTAGGAGACTCACAATTGGTAGCAAATCAAGTTGCTGACATGTATGAAACCAAAGCTGAGCACTTACAACTCTACAAAATAGTTGTACTAAATTTAAGCAAAGAGTTTGACTTCATATCAATCGAAGCAATCCTATGAGAACAAAATCTTCTCACCGATTCAATAGCAACCTCAGCATTGCGCTTTACTCCAAATAGTAAGTTAGAGGATACACGTTTCATGGTATCCCTTCGTGATAAACCATTGATAAAAACAATGTCAAATCCTCTTTTAAATAGAATTGAAAAATCTATTATCCTAGACCACATCGATAGTGATACAACCACTCTTGATTTCTTAAACACCTATGCGACATTACATCTCACCCATCATGTGGTAGATTTATCCCCAATCCCTCATGCATCTTCTTACTTCGGGAATCCCATGACAGAGATTCCCCCATAAAAGGAACTTAGTATATACGCAGTCGAGAATGGAGATGATCTGGAACTACCTCTGACCCTGCCTGAGTTTGAAGAAGGTAATGCTTCTTTAATCGAAGAAACAATTGATATTAACATTAGAATGGAAGATGAACCAAGGATATTGAAGTTAGGATCCTCACTAACTCCATTAGAAGTATAAATACACACTTGGATCCTCAAGGAACATAAGAAGGCATTTACATTTAATTATAAGGAAATGATAGGAGTTGCACCCCACATTGCGGTACATAACCTCATCACTAAATCAGATGCAAAATCAGTTAAGCAAAAATTGAGACCAATGAAACCCAAGGTATCTCTCATGGTAAAAGAGGAGGTAATAAAGCTCCTCCAAGTATGATTCATCAAACCAGTTGATTACTCTCAGTGGGTATCTAATATCATTCCAGTTCTAAAAAAGAATGGAAATATACGCATCTGCATAGACTTCTGAGACATTAACAAAGCATGTCCTAAAGATGACTTCCCATTACCATCCATAGACATCATTGTTGATGCAACAGTTGGATTTGAGCTTTTGTCTCTCATGGATGGATTCTCGGGATACAATCAAATCAGAATATCCAAACAAGATCAAGATAAAACCACATTTATAACTCCTTGGGGAACCTATTGCTATGCTGTTATGCCATTCGGTCTCAAGAACGCTGGCGCTACATACCAGCGGGCTATGACATATATATTTCATGATCTTATTCATAAAATTGTGGAATCCTACGTAGATGACTTGTTGGCCAAGGCCAAGAAGTGTTGTGACCATCCAGAAGTGCTTCGCGTCATTCGTTCACGTCTGATAGAATACGGAGTCACGCTAAATCCAGAAAAATGTGTCTTTGGTGTGACAGGAGGGAAACTCCTAGGTTACATTATATCATCACGTGGGATCGATGTTGACCCAACCAAAATTAAGGCTGTTCTCAAAATGGTTCCACCTTCGGATGAATATGGAATCAGATCATTTCTCAGAAAACTTGGTGCAATCCGGAGATTCATCTTGGACTTAAGTTTCGCCATTCATCCAATCAACAATCTACTCAAGAAAGATTATAGCATTGATTGGACCGAAGACTGCAATGAATCTTTCAACGTAGTTGAGAATTTCTTGTTATCACCACCTATGCTAATGCCACCTAAACCAGATCACCCGTTAATTTTATATTCGCGAGCCACCAATGTCTCGCTAGCCTATATGCTGGCTCAAGAAGATGATGACAATAGAGAACGTGCGATCTATTTCATTAGCTAGACATTGCTTGACTATGAAACATGCTACACACAAGTGGAACGAGAATGCCTCGCCATAGTCTTTGCAATAAAACACTTAAGACATTACATGTTAAATCAAAAAACAAAGGTCATTGTAAAAATAGACCATTTACGAAATTTCCTCACGCAAGGGTCCTTGTCTAAAAAGGCTGGGCGTTTTATAACCTTAATGGGTGAATTTGAATTAACATTCATAAATCAGAAGTTGGTTAAAGGAAAAATCATCTCAGATTGGTTAGTTGATAATCCATTAGACAGAGGCAATCTAGTAAATCTGGACTTTCCAGATGAGTGCTAATACTACGTCGAGACCCGACCTTCTATCTCTGAGTGTCCTTGGTAAACTGATATCATTAATTATATCATGGACCGTACATATCCAGAAGGTGCTACACCACAATGAAGAAGGTGCTTGCGCATTATTGTAGCTAAATACGTCATCATAGAACAAGTCCTCTATCGGAAAGCATTCTATGGAATGCTTCTAAGATGCATCGACATAGAAGAATACAAGAAGATTCTCCATGAATCTCACAGTGGAATGTGTGGAGGTCACTTCGGTGGCCATGCCACCACTCGTAAAATACATCGAATGGGCTATTTCTGGCCTACTCTAGAGCACGACGCAGTAGAGTTTGTACGAAGGTGTCATAAATGCCAAGAATTCTCTCATGAGATTCACATGGCGGCACAAGCTCTATAACCAATCGCTACTCCATGGCCCTTTTCTACCTGGGGCCTAGATTTAATAGGGAAATTCTCTCCCTCGTCTACAGATGACCATAATTTTATAATCACGGCCACCGAATATTTTACCAAGTGGGTAGAGGCTATGCCTCTTACTACTGTACTGGGTTCTGTAATTGCCAAGTTCATTTTGAACCAAATCATTTACAGGTACAGTGTTCCGCAAGTCATTATCTCAGATAATGGGACTTCTTTTAAGAATGACGAAGTTCACAAATTATGCAATAAATTTAAAATAAGCCATCATACAGCCTCCTTGTATTACCCTCAAGCCAATGGATAGGTTGAGGCAACAAACAAAACATTAAAAGCCATTCTCCTTAAAACGGTGAAAGAAAACAAACAAGATTGGCATTTAAAGTTATATCTGGCCTTATGGGCCCACCGAACCTCAATAAAAACACCAATAGGAGCGAATCCTTTCTCGCTAGTATTCGGGGCAGAAGCAGTTCTCCCGCTTGAGGTTGAAATACCCAGTCTCCGCATTTCATTACAAGGGGTTCTAGATGAAGACGCTTATAGAGAAGCATGTCTCTCCCAACTAGAAATTCTAGATGAAGCTAGGTTAGATGCTGAACAGTGGCACAAAGTCTATGCTGACCGGATGTGCCAGCAGTATAACAAGAAGGTCTATGAATGTGAAATATATGAAGGTGATCTAGTACTAAGGCTAGATAGCCGGATAAAAAAAAAGACCGGTGAAGGAAGGAAGTTCCGACCCAAATGGTTGGGCCCATACCGAGTCATGAAGGACTATGGAAATGGTGCATACCTCTTATGTATGCTAGAAGGTGAGGAATTTGGTGAAACAGTCAATTCCCTACACCTCAAAAGATTCTATGCGTAAGCAACTAGCACTACTTATAATTATATCTACATTACATCTTCATATAGATTAGGATCATTTTTTCCGCTTGTTTCGTACACAAATTTGTGATCAAGGAATTTATTCTCAAAGCAATTCATTACAAACTCATGATGTTGTTGGCATAAACACTCTAATCATACTTCTCTATTTCCATGATATCATCAAACTATTTCGGAATCACTTCATCAAAATAAAACTAGATATGACAGGTCTTAACGGTGACCATACCAAGATGTGCAAGTTTTTTCTCACTCTTGGTTTCTTCTTAGGATAGGTGTCTTGCCTATGGTCTGTTCTAGAAGCTTCATGGTGTCACATCTATCCCGTACGTATATCTCTTTGGAAATAAAAACACACTGACATTTTTCTCAAGTAAACAAGTCAAATATAGAATCAAACAGATAATTTTAAATTTACACATTTCCTTGCCCCACCAACCTTCGGTGATGAGCTTGCGTCTCTTACTAGTGACGTAGGGTTGGGAAAGGATGGAAATGCCCTTACTAGCCTATATCTTGCCTATGGTGATAAGCCCATACTTATTACTAGTAGCATGGGGCAAGGTGTAGGGGGTCTTCTTGATAAAAAAATTTAAAAGGTCATAGACAAACAATTCAAATCTTGAAGTCTTGGGTCAAAAACAAATGAATCAGATGTCTAAAATTCCAAGAGAATTAAAAATCCTAAAAACCCAAATTTTTTCTACCATGTGGCCATCTAAGTATCTAAGTCTTGATAAACCGCAAAGCAAGTTACATCCCAAAAAATATGAAGTCACTCGAGTGGAGTAGGCTTGTGGCATCCTAATTTGGTTCCCCCAAAGCTTTGTCTATCTCTCATCACTACCATTTCAACACATTTCATAGCTTGTGCCCTTTCTAACTCTTGGTGATGAGCCCTCGCATCTTACTAGTTGCGTGGGGTTAGGAGTAGGGGCAGGTTTATCTACTCATCATATCAGCTTGTCTTCACCATTTTGCCAAAGTAAACATGAAGTATCCAAAATTGCTTACAGAAACTAAGATTCAAAATCACATTGTATCTACATTATCATATATCAACATCATGAAATACAAAAAGAAAGTAAAACATTTGTATCATTTGTTCTCCATTGCATACATTCTAAAGAGCATACATGCATAACATCATAATTTACATGAGGAAACTGGAAACGAAACAAAGCCATGAATGCCAAAAGTTTGATCAAAAAAGAATATATATATATCAAAATTCCTGTACAATTCCATCATGTGCTAAGCATGGTCAAAATGCTCAAAGACTGCCCCTGTAAACGGACTACCCTGTACAAGTCATGGTAGGTAGTCCCAAGTATGTTTTCTCCCTAGGTGTAAATCCAGCCATGGCTATCGATCTGTGCAATGATGGGGGACCAGCAATATAACAGTGTGTCTCCTCCCTTGTCCCCAATCAGTCTCGAGGCAAGGATCCCCATAATGGCCTGGCGAAGCAAGGGGATGGGAAAACTAGGAATAGATCGAACTCTGACCCCCTTCTTCGAACACGTGGAGATGATTGCATCTTCCATATAATTGGCCCACTGTGCTATCTGGGCCCGTGAACCTGCTGTCTCAAGGGTAAGACGTCTCCCAATGATCAGGACCCCTAGAATACGATAAACATCCTCTAGTGTGATGGTCCACTCACCTCAGATCCCTGGTAATCGGAAGGTGTTCCGATCAGCATCCCAATAGGAGAATAAGTCACAAAGAATGTGACTGGATGGTGCAACATGTGGAATGCATGAGATACGTAGTATCCTGGCCCTCTGAAGAGTGTCCTCCTCATCCTGTGAAAGTGCATCTAGTACTACTAGGAGCTAGTCACACTCCCTCTCTCGGCTCCACCGAATGTACTCCTCCCTCACCTGCATACACCCAAAAACACACAAAACAAAGCAAGTTAGCATCCAAGTAATACTAGAAAAATCATGAAAACACATAGAAATGCTAAAAATGCAAAAACAATCTCAAACAGATGTTCTTTTGGCATTTTGTGTAAAACCGCCGCCCTGAGCAGGGAGGTGGTTTCGTAACTGCCACCTTAAGGGTGGTGGTCGTGTGACCACCACCCTGGGTAGGGCAGCAGTTGTGTAACCGCCGCCCTGGGTAGGGTGGCGGTCGTGTCCCGAAAACCCACGTGGGTTTTATAACTTAAAAAGCCCAAAAAACGCCAAAAGAGGACCATTTTTACTAAAAAAGCCCCCCCCCCTAGATGGACCTTTTAAATCTAACATTTTCAAAAATAACCCCCCCACGACAAAGATTTTAACATTTTAAAATTGAGGGGGTAAAAACGATAAATTGAGGAAAACTAACCTGTGATCTCACGGGTCAATGATCTGCACATGGAGGCATGATCGCTATCTCGCCACGAACGTTTTGACTCTACTCTCGTAAGAAACCATCACCGTGGGTCCCAGAGCTCAGAATCAATCAAATCAACACGTGCAAATGAATAGGAAAATGGGCCCACTTTCATATATATAGCAGCCTGGCTTGTTTTGAATGTTTCTTTTCGCAGGTTTGGAGCACCGACGAAGGTAAGTTCTTACCCCTACACAAATGGTAAGTCCTCATTTCCCATTATTTTAGCGTTTATTTTCCGATCTATATTGTTTATCTGCACTTAAGTTCTCTTTTCATTTTGCAGGGAGTGGGAATTTTGGATGGTGTCATTTCGACACATGGACGTATCAGGTATAACTTTCAACTTCCCATTTTGGGACCGCCATACTTGGACCCACCATTTTACGCCTCTTCATGGATAAAACGCTTCTTCTAGGGGGAAATATGTACGTACCCAAAATTGTAGGGTACTGCATCGTCGGAACAACGTAACATGTACCCCAATGATGATACAAGTCTCTGTTATCCAAAATTCACCCCCCCAAGGGTAATTTTGATAACATGCATTAGAATATTCAAGTCCCAGGCACATTGATTGATTCAGAGCAAACATCATGTTTCTGAGGTTCTCTCAGATATTTTTCTAACTCTCCTGTCTAGGCTGAAAAGAGCAAGCTCTGAGAAAATGCAAAAAAAAAGGTTGCAGAAGGCAAGAAGGTTGATCCAGAAAAAATGGTGAAAATCGGCTAAGTCCTAGTCCTAGGAGCAATTGGGACATTTGGGACAAAAAGATGTGAACCAGCCCAACCGGGCGAAAAAGGGCCAGACAGTCCAAAATCAAATGGGACAATCGGGCCAAAAAGGCGCGAACCGGCTGAACCGACCGAAAAGAGTCAAGTCAGTCCGAAGCAAAGTGGGACAAGCGGGCCAAAAATGCTCGAACCGGCCGAATCGGCCGAAATGAGTCCAGAGGGTCCAAAATCAAATGGGACATCTGGGACAAATGGACGCGAAATGCCCGAACCAGCCGAAATGAGCACAAAGGGCCCAAAATCAAATGGGACATCCGGGACAAATGGAGGCGAAGTACGCGAAGGAGCCAAGGGGCCGAGGACCAATGAGAAATCGCCACGTGCCACAAAGAGAAAAGTCAAAAAGTCAAGGGGCGAGTTTTCGAGCACTGGATCCGAAACCAATTGGATAGTGCCACGTGTCCCTAGC